>CM022883.1:3722942-3755015 GCA_012654025.1 Pachypsylla venusta
GTATGTTACGCTTTCACGCTTAAACTACTGAACCGATTTTGATGAAATTTGGTATGGAGATAGACTAAACTTTAGGAAAGGACATAGGCTACTTTTTATAGCGAAAAAAAGGGGGTTGGAACTATAAACGGCCATGCCTTTAAGGCGCCAAGCGAAGCGGGCGTATTCTGCTAGTATATATATATATATTATATACCTCCTTTTCAAACTATCTCCCTCCTATTTTCTATTACTTTCACCATTTCTGAGATAAAAGTTCATTCAATAAAGAATTATATAATAATATAAATACCGCTAAAAATCGGCAAAAAGCCAGCAACGGTAAAATCGACTTCAATAAAAATGTAAAAAATATATTCTCAGGCACCAAATTTGAAGCTCTCGAACTTACCGATCTCATGTTCTGGAGAGTTCGTGAAAAACGATAAAAATTGACAAGAAACCGCCAACGGGAGATTTGATTTCAACCTAAAGTGTCTTTCAGCATTCCATACATAAAATTATTATATATATAGGTACCAATATTCAATCTCTAGCTCTTACCGTTCTCCTTTTAGGCAAGATTCGCGGAGCCAGCTTAAAACCGGAAAAAACCCGCTAAGGGTAAATTCGATTTCAACCAAGTTTCATGTGCCCTTCATGACATAAAACTGACACACAAACCAAATTTCAAGTCTCAAGTTCATACCATACTTGAGATATTTTGTTCACAGACAGACACACACACACACACGGACCAATGGCTAAAACTCTGGGGACCTCGAAACGTATTTTTCCATTGAAAACTCAGCGTGGAATATTTCAGCCCATTACAATACTTTCCTTTTTATAAGATAAGGATAGTAAAAATAGGCCCATCAAATTGAATTACAAAATATTTCCTTTCTAAATTGTCTGAGGTGAAGGTGTGAAGTGAGGAGGGGAGAGACGGACGGATGTGAAAGTGTCTATTGAGACGAGGAAGAGGAAGAGGTAACAATGAACGACCTAGAACTGTCAAAAAATGTGGATTTCAATACTAATAGCTTTTGGCGTGAGTAGTTGAGTATGTATACAAGTAACTCGACTGGGTTATCATAATGGAAAGATATTTGTGGGTCAGTGGGAACAACTGACGATGCCGGATGAGTGGTTAAGGACCAGCAACCGATGAAAAGATTTTATGACCAATGGTGCAACCATTGAGCATTGAGAGGTTTTGGATTCTAACCAGAGGGTCTGGGTTTGACCCACCCTTATTAATAAAGATCTGGTGTGAAAATCACACGACTGCGTCATGTCAATTTTGATTGCATTCCATTCTTGGTGGTTCTTAGATGATTTGGACGACCGTTTTCATAAATTGCCTGAAAGAGAAGGGTAAGAGCTAGAGACTTGAAATTTTGTTATTATATCAATTTTATATATTGTACGTGGCTCAAGAATAAAATTTGCAGTTAGAATTATTCCCATCATATTTTTAGGAAAAAATATTATGTCTTACTTTTTCGAGCATAATTTTAATTAAAATGGAATGTACTGTTGACTGATTTCCCCGCTTTATGACGGTTTTCACAGGAATCCTGCCTAGAAAGAGAACGGTAGGTGCCAGAGACAGGTCCGTATTCAGTTTTTTTTTGGGGGGGGGGTCATGCAAAGGGAGTTAGGGATTATAGGAAAAATCATCAATCCTTTTCACAAATTTCGGGGGGGGGGTTGAACCCTTAGAACCCTTTTCTGGATACGGCCATGTCTGGAGACTTTAATTTTGGTGTGTATGTTAATTATAGACATAGTACACGAGAAATCCTACTCCTAGTCACGGACCCAATGATTGAAACTCCACATGTATACTCTGAGGACTTCAAGACGTGTTTTGATGGCATTGATAACTAGACACCCAAAATTTCCGCCCAATTATAATTTTAATTTATATTTTAAGAAGACCTGGAGCCAGCGTCTATGGCACGTTCGATACACACCAGTTCCCGTTCGATCACTGAAGTTAAGCGAGATTGTTCCATGTGGTTGTCCACGTGGGTTCGCACCCTCGTGATGCTGGCTATTTTTTCGGCCCAACCCAGGCTGGGTGAGGTCAATGTGGGTATCTGGTTTGCAAGTTTCCAGCGAATGGAGGGTGAAAGGAAAGTAAAAAAAGGAGACGTTAAGCCAAATTAAAAAATAAGCTGGTTGGAAGACTTCTAGATTGAAGCAATTACATTTATCACTTTCTTCTTTTTTTATGGATAAGGAAAATCGTGTGATGTTCACACCAGATTTTTTAATAGATAAGTGAATTCGTGTGATTTTCACACTAGATTTTTTTTAATAGATAAGTAACAGTTATGTTGAACAAAATCTATACCGACCCACTTCTGACAAATATATATTTTTTTAATTCCTGCCCTAGCAACATGTTCAAGCGCTGCCCTGGCAACATGTTCCAGCCATATGCATGTTGTGCAATTGTCTGAATGGCATGTCTGTCGTGATTCTCATGTCAGTCTAGTATAGGTAATATTGAAAATATTGTTTTTATATGAGAAGTCAATGCACATACCCAATTATTGGATGGCACAGATTGCAATGAGAAAATATAATAAGCAAATATCTATGTTTAACCTTTCAACACAGGCAGAGGGGTGCCAACTAACGGAGGAACCTATGTGGCCACCAAGGCCAAACCCAGGGGGGGGGGGTTGAATGAAAATACTCTACTTTGCACGTGACAAAAACAGCAACAACATCAAAAAACAACAGCAACAACAACATGAACAACAAAAACAACAACATAAACAACAGCGACAACAACATCAAGAACAACAAAAACAACATCACCTTCCATCATCATCATTTTCAGGTGTTAGTCCAAACTTGGCTGTCAATGCCTTGCCCCCCCCCCCGAAAAAAATCTTGGTTACGGCCCTGGTGGCCTCCCTTTAAGTAAAACCGCGCTGGACTTTGATTAACACACCATAACACGCGAGGCCGACCTTTGCTTCTTCTGGGGAATTAGAATAAAGTCAATATTTCAGGAATGTGTCATTGATAGAAACACATGACAAAGAAATAAGATTCCCTTTTAAAATTTAAGGTCTATAGTAATCGAATTTTATTTCTTGAAACAATGTGACCCAATTGGAACAATTGTGACCCAAGTATTTCTTGGTTCCCAAATCCGCTATTTTGTGCTTTACTTTTGTCCCCATTCTGATTGGCTGTTCCGATTCATGTTTGTTGTTTTGATTTTTTCCCTCTGTTTAGTTTTGTAGAGTCTAACCTCATTTCTGACACATTGAGGGTTCTGAAACCGGGGAGGAGTGTCTGGCCAATTTTTGTTACCAATTTTAACCCAATTAGAGGGGTTAGGAGACGTTTTTACTACCACGCCTGTATTTCGTATGTACAACCGTCCAAAATGGATCCATGACGGCCAATAAAAGGTTTTTTTTAAAAAAAAAAAACTAAATTTTTTGAGAAGGGTTGCCAGACAATCCTCCCCTGTTCCAGACCCATCTTTTGAGGTGAGAACGCTGCCTCTAGTGGCCAAATTGGTAAATAAAAAAAGGAACAATCAGCTGTTTTCTAACGAAATAAAATGCGAAGTGAGTTGGATTAATCCATTGTTCCAAGAAATAAAATTCGATTAGTATAAATTAAAGCATTTAGGGCCATATTATAAAACCATACTTATTAAGTGTGAGTTCTCACTTCGACTATAAATTAGCAAAGTGGCCACTCGCACTTTGTAAAATTTTTGTTTTTATATATAATAATAAGATTACCCTTATTTTTTTGGTCTGAACATTGTTTTGCACGTTGAATATACCATTTCCCGTTGAATCACTGAAGTTAAGCAACGTCCAGCGAGGTTGTACCATGTGGTTGTTCACGTGGGTTCGCGCCCTCGTGATGCTGGCTTTTTTCCGGCCCAACCCAGGCTGGGTGAGGTCAATGTGGGTAGCTGGTTTGCAAGTTTCCAGCGAATAGAGGGTAAAACCCTCGTCTCGAATGACCAATAGATGTTAAAGAAACGTTAAGCCGAATTAAAAAAAAACAAAAAAAAAAAACAATCAAATGGTAGTGATTACTCCAACTCGCGCTCAAGTAGAGTTTTATAATATGACCCTTAAGTGACAGGTGATGATAATGATACCCGACAGTACGAGTATTTTGCTGTATTCTTTTTATGTGTGTCATGGCGTGAATGTAATTTTTTATCAAAAAAGGATTTTGTCCATACTCACCCCACCATATTCAGGATTCCCGTTTATCTCCAAACACCCCGAATGACGTCAAATGCGACCGCTATGACCATCTGGTAGAATGACGTCAAATGCGACCGCTATGACCATCTGGTAGAATCACTTCAAATGCGACCGCTATGATCATCTGGTAGAATGACGTCAAATGCGACGTCTTGATTTTTTTTCTGTGCCTGAACATCAGGCCAGTATACCCCCCCCCCCAAAAAAAAGAGCCCATTCTTATGGACACAAAAAACGAAACCCTTCAGGTCTCCAAAGGTTAAGTATTAGGTTCTTTTTTTTTTATGTATCGATAGGTATATTATAAAAAAAACTAGGATAAAAAAACAAACAAAAAGTAATAGATAAATATTTTGTGAAATAATGAGCACAGCCTGGTACGTCAAATAGTGGAGGTATTTCTTTTGAATGTTTCCTCAATTTAAAATGAAGAGGGAGCATTGTTAGACAAGGATAAAAGCCAACGTCCGCTCGGCGTTCGCGAGCGACTAGAAGCTCACGTTTGAAGTAGCGCGTATACAAAATGTATTGTCTTGTGATTGCTTGCAAAAAACAGACGATCTCAAATGTGTTCTTTTACTCCTCAAAATTTCAAAAAAACTCCACATAATATTTAAATCTTTGCGGCACAGGTATAGGAACCACATGTAAATTGTACCCAGTTGCATGGTGGTCCCTACAGAAACCACTGTTTAGAAGGACGTGGCACAAGGCCCGAAAAAGGCCAAGTTTTTACCGGAGCCAATTTTTACGGAAACAAATTTTTCTGGAGCCAACTTTTACCTATGTAGTAATTTTGAGTTTTTAGCTATGTAGTGGGGACGTGGCACAAGGCCCGAGTACAAGTTTTTACGATGTCCACTAATATTACTTCATCATCGAGGAATGGCCGATCAAAAAGTTTCCTGACCTCTCTGGTTTGGGGGACGTTCATCTTATATTGAACATTACAAACGAAATAAAAATCCTCTGTAATGTTATAATAGTGGCTCCCGTACAAACTTGTCCCCATTCGGGCCTTGTGCCGAATACCACAACGCGAAGTTGGCTCCCGTAAAAATTGGTTTTCGTAAAAATTGACTCCCATAAAACTTGTCCCCATTCGGGCCTTGCGCCAAATCCCGCAGCGCAAAGTTGGCTCCCGTAAAAATTGGTTTCCGTAAAAATTGACTCTCGTAAAACTTGGTTCCCATAAAAATTGTCTCCGGTAAAAACTTGTCCTCATTCGGGCCTTGTGCCGAATCCCTGTTAAGAATTCTATAACATCGTCTCTGCTCACAGCAAATGACTGACAACAACAATAGCCTCTTTCTATTGGCCTTTAGTTTGAGAGGTACGCGCAATTTTGTCAAAACGAACTATTTTTAAATGTCATATTTTTGCAATAGCTTAGAGCCCATCTCATCAATTTTTTCCTCTTTGTGCAAGAAAAGTCGAATATATACACAGCGTCTTTAAATTTGTTTCAAAAGAACACACCAGTTGAGTTAAAAAAAGCTGTACTATTCAGGCCCGGATCAATCATGCGGGGGGCCCTTGGCACATTTGGGCGCGGGGCCCCTAAAATGAATGTTTTAAAGTAAAAAAAAAAAAAAAATACGCCCTCGGAATGAAAATAGCGTACTTTCTCCTTTAGAAATTATTAAATCAAACTTATAAACTGCCTACTCTTAAAATTAGATAAAAGATTGACATCCACAGTCGACACCTTAACTGATTCGTAAAATACTCAATACTGAATGAAATGTCCCCTCCCACAAAATATACATACCTAGATACTTAATATTTGAGCTGGGAATATCTACATCTACCGAACAGATTTTTAAATGTTATTTTACCAATCGACCAAGTGACTCCCGAAAAAGGTTTTAGTGTGAAAAAAAAAATCACAAATTTCCGGTTTTTTAGTTACGGCCACTTTTCCGGCCGATTTTTAATTTTTTCACGAAATTTTCCGAATTTTGGCCAATATCTTAAGATTTGTCGCGACAACATATCAACTCAAAGCGAGAAAGTTATAGGAAACATCTTAATCCTTCATTGAATACCAAGATTGTTGGATAGGACGTGTTGGGACTAGGCTCCAAAAACTTTTTTAAAAAAAATCTGAATCCAGGAATACCCAGTGTAAGTTTGGTCAAAAACTCATAATAGCTATTGTAAGTTGCCCAAAGCGTGGGGCCCTTGGCAGCTGCCAAATCTGCCTTATGGTAATCCGGTACTGATACTATTTAAAAAAACACTGCACATTGCTGTAATAAAGGACAAGTTCCAATGACCAAAAAGTTCTACCTTCAGCATATACATATAAAAAGAAATGAAATTTCGGTCTGGACCCCCTTGAGTACTGCCTTGATTGATATGATCTAAAATAAGTCCAAACTTTACCTTTAGTGGCCGGAAATAAATGTATCTAATGATAAGCCCAGCTTATTTCTAAGGAACCGCAAATAAAATATCGGATGTCCAACTATCATAAAGTGAAAGATTTTATGACGAAAAATATTTATGTTCTTCTAAAGATATCTGCAAGAACTTTCACATTACTTGACAAGTTGTGTGTCACTTTGAAACAAACTCAAAGCATAAAACTAGCTTCAACTTAAAGTCTTCATCTTCATGTTTTCCCAACTCTATTTTGAGGTTAGCGTTGCCTCCCTTAATTTTACCATGCCACAGTCTTTCTGTTCAATATAGCTGCTCTCTTTGGCTGCACCCTTTCCTGGCACAGTAACCCCCGCTTGCGTCTCATAGTACTAAAAACACTTTGCTGTTGACTTTCCATCTTTGAATTGAAACAGTTTTTTAAAGGCTGGATACCCTTCCTCCATATTTGTTTTAAATTTGAGTTAACGTCTCTTTAACATCTATAGGTCATTCAAGATGGGGGTTTCATCCTCCATTCGCTGGAAACTTGCAAATCAGATACCCATATTGACCTCACCCAGCCTGGGTTGGGCCGGAAAAAGCCAACGATACGTGGTGTTCCCAAGCGGTCACCCATCCAAGTACTGACCACGCCCGGATGTTGCTTAACTTCTGTGATCTGACGGGAACTGGTGTATTCAACGTGGTATGATCGTTGGCTAAAAAAATGCGAACTTATACTTGGAGCCCCGTCCGTCTCTGATAGCTGAACATACTCAAAATGTCATTATTTTATATTCTTTGTATATTTATTTTATGTATTTTGTAATCACCTGAGTACTGCACTCTAATTAAATGGTTTAGGTGAACGTCTAAAAAAAAATAGCCAGCATCACGACGGCGCTAACGCACGTGGACATCCACATGGTACAACCTCGCTGGACGTTGTTTAACTTCAGTGACCTAACGGGAACTGGTGTATTCAACGAGCAATAGACGCTGGCTGACCTTCATATTTACACGGGCTTAGGACCGTCATTTTGCTCCCCTCGATGACTACATTTAAAGCACCTAAAATAAATTGGGGAAGAATTTCAGAGGAAGAATAAAGTTTTGTGCTTTGTGTTTTTTTTTTTTTTATCCTTATCCACTTCTTAGAAACGTCATAAAAAGGCTTCTCGCCAGAATTGTGTACATGCGCAGGAAGTGTTCCATTTTTCCAACAATTATTTCCAAACTAAAAGTCGTTTAGTTTCAAACCTAAATTTCGTTTATTCTTGCTGTGATAGTCTCACACAAAGCGAAATGGACTAGGTAAACAAATATACTATTTTTTAATATTCAGTAGATCTATAAAAAATACGTAAATACTTTTTATTTTCAGTAGGTACCAAATTTTTTGTACTGATAAATCTTACCCATACGTACAAATTTGTAGAATTCAAAAATTCTTTCCAATTATTATGAAAAAAAATTCTTTCCAATTATTCTACAAATTTGTAGAATTTAAAAATCGAATAGAAATCTGTTCGACCACTGTTTTGTGGTTCAAAAAAATAGTGACCTAGTAACGCAAAGAAAAATATTCATTTCAGTTTTGAAAATAAATAATTGTCACTAGGGGCCAAGTAGGTCTAAGATACCTTCAGTGTAGCCACAATAGTAGGGCTTCCAATCCCGCATGCGGGATTTGAGCTTAATCCCGCGGGATCCCTCATTTTTAAATATTATAAGGAGGAAAAGTAGGTATATCCTCATACATGCATCATCTACGCTAACTGCTATATATACTTTTACATATATTTGTCTGATTTTTTTTCTGATCTCAAAGGCAATATGTCATCCACACTTCGACTATAATCAACCAAGTATTGTGTTTATAAAAATGTAGTGTGAAAATCACACCACATTCCTTATCCATTAAAAAAAGAAGGAATTATTGTAATGGGCTGAAATTTTCCATGTCGAGTTTTTATTGCCAAAATACGTTTTGAAGTCCCTAGAGTGGAAACATAATTATATATATATTACACTTCTTGTTATATTACACTTATATTTTTCAATTTCTAATAGGAAATTGAAGTTCTAGTCTAGCTCTTTCCATTCTGGTTTTAGACGGAATCGCCAAAAAGTGGCCTTCAACCTCTAGCGGCCAACAATTTATTACACTTCAACCTAAGTTGTATTTTTCAATTGCTTGTATGAAATTGATATGAGTAGGTACCAAGTTGAAAGTTCTAGCTATTACCGTCCTCATTTTAAACAGGCGGCATAAAACCGCCAACGGTATATTCGATTTTCACCAAAAGCTTATTTTGTCGCTCATGGCATAAAACTGACATATATAGCAAATTTGAAGTTTCTATTAGCACTTGCCGTTCTTGAGATATCTTGTTCAAAGACGGACAGACAGACATACACGGACCAATGGCTGAAACTCGAGATTTGGACTTGGGCTCTGGGGACCCCAAAATGGCATTGAAAACTCGTCATCGAAAATTTCAGCCCATTACAATACTTTCCTTTTTCATAGGATAAGGAAAGTAAAAATGATAAAATACCGGTTTTAACTTCCTTTTTTTTGTATTCCTTCACAATACGTGGGATCATGTTTTTTTAAAAAAAAATCTTTTTGTTGCGGTATTGGAGCTTGCGGATCCCGTAGATTAAAAATCCCGCAAAAAACGCGCGGATCCCGCAAATAGCGGGATTGGAAGCCCTACACAGCAGCCACACTCATTCACAGAAGTCTTTGCAATGACGGCGTCGTGGACAGGGGCGTTGTCATGGAGGAGCTGAACACATCGTAAAAATGTACTCGGAACCTAAACAAAGATGACCTGTCATAATTAAAATACCTAATTGGATAATTTTACTTTTTGTTATCATCTTGACGTGCGCGCATCTACCGAGACACTTGATTAGAGGACCTAATACAAATACACCCAAGTGTATTTGTATTAGGTCCTCTTTGGTCTTCTGAATCCAGTAGATTTAAGTTTAAAAAATAATAAACCCACGTGCAAAGTTGACAACTTTCTGATTCTTGTTTATTAATCAAAGCTAAAAATTGTCAAATTTTGAGGAGCGGTGTTTTTTTCGGCACGATTCCAAAAGAAGGGAAAATAATAAATCAAAATATTCACGAACATTTCTTTGAGAATGAATGAAAAAGAAATCGTTTTTAACTAATGTATCTCTAAATTAATAGTTTAGAAATGGTATTTAGGATGTTTGTAGTCATTATGAAATATAATTTTCAATAAAATATTGTGTATCAACTACAAATAATAAGGCGAGTCAGACGAAAGCGCTCGTGACTCGCCTTATTATTTGTAGTTGATACACAATATTTTATTGAAAATTATATCTAAATTAATATATAAAAAATACATCTCCGTAGCAGAGTGTGTATCAACCTCGGCCTATAACAAGGAGGTTCGATCCCTGGTGGGGTCAAAAATGTTAAAAAGATTTTTTTCGAATTTTCTACTTGTTCTAGTTGTGCTTGGGGTAACTCAGCCCCCTGAAGACAATTGAGTAGCTATAGCAATAGCGACAAGGCTGTATAAGGCGATTGTTAAGTGTAGCTTAGGCTTAGTAATGTTGGAAATATTATTAAAAATGCCTTGTAATGCGATGATGCCCACAAAAAAAACGCACCCAAGATTTTTTTTGCGGTGGGGGGGGGCGCGGGATTGACAGCCAAGCCAGGACTAACACCTAAAAATGATGATCATGGATGGTGATATTGTTGTTATTGATGATGATGATGATGTTGTTCTTGTTGATGATGATGGTGTTGTTGTTGTTGTTGTCGATGTTATTATTGATGTTGTTGGTGATGAGTTACATCTTACAATATTACATAAGACATGCATAAAAAAATATGAAATTTCGGGAGGGGTCTGGACCCCTCCTGGGTACTTCCTAGGTAGGTATTGTATAATAAAGAACCTTTTATTGTCGTGTTTTGCTCTTCCAGATAAAGTTTGGTTTATACAGAGAATGTATAATGAAGCTCACCGCCTGGCAGGAGAAGACGGTCATTATGTCAGCAAGGAAGAGGCTTTGCAGATGATTCGGAGAAAGAAACAGGAGAAATTGGACGTCAAATTAGGGGAGCAGAGACTGGTAAGTATCTTGGTACATGACAACACTGCGCCTGGCAGGAGAAGACGGTCAATATGTCAGTAAGGAGGAGGCTTTGCAGATGATTCGGAGGAAGAAACAAGAGAAATTGTACGTCAAATTAGGGGAACAGAGACTGGTAAGTATCCTAGTACATGGCAACACTGCGCCAGGTAGGAGAAGACGATTAACATTCATCTATAATGTTTTTTTGTTTTTTTTCAGAACAGAAAAATTCTCGAGGATTGGCCTTGGGATCATTACACAGTAGGATATGGAGCACCTAATCCAGATCCGCAATTAGGACTCAGAAAGAAGAAAGTTTTCCTAGATGGTCCACAACCACAAGGAGAGAAAACCACTTTAGTGATAACGCCCGGCGATACCACAAATAAGTTTGCTGGAAGAGGCGGAGAGGTAAGGATAGAAATGATGCAGCTTTTGACGACTGATTAGGAAATGTATTGAGTCCTGTAAGATATGACAGGGCGATGACTTTGTCTTCGAAACTTTTCTATTTTTCAAGATTTTTTTTTCGGAAGAGTTCGAAAATTTTTGATTATACAGGGTGCGGTAATTAGTATTCCCACATTTGAAAGAGCTGGCAAATAAGAACCAAATGAGATATTTGAAAAAATATTTTGTATTCTGAAAACTTGTGTATTCTAGTTTTTTTTATCTATGTTTTGTAAATAATGTCGTCCAAGTGACGGCCTTGGCGAGAGAGATACACATTTGGAGTCTTTCGCTGAAGTTTTCCATGACTCTCGTCAGCATACCAGCATCAATTTGGATGATTTCTTCCAAAATTGCCTCCTTTAACTCTTCAAAGGTCCTAGGGCGATGTTTGAAGACCTCAGCCTTACCCACAGGAAGAATTCACAGAGACTCAAATCCGGCGAGCGAGGGGCCCACGAAATGTCATGCCGTAAGGAGATCACGTGACCGGGGAACATGTCCTGGAGAATCTCACGAGAACGATTGGCCGTATGGGTCGTAGCCCCATCCTGCTGGAACCAGAAGTCCTCTTTGTTGTTCTCTTCCCCGTATTCCTCAAGCTTTGGACGCAAAAAATCCTCTAACATGCTGCAGTATCGTTGAGACGTCACGGTAACTGAAACGCCACCTTCCTCAAAGAGGTAAGGGCCTATGATCCCAATGGCGGACACAGTGCACCAAACCGTAACCTTTGGGTTGAAGTGGTCTCCGATGAAGCTCTTGAGGATTTTCGGGTGCCCAGTAGCGGCAGTTTTGCCTATTGACGCTGCCCGACAGGTGGAATTGTGCTTCGTCACTCGTCCATAAAACTGCAGTGTGTGGCATTTCCTCAAGAATCGCTTTGCAACAATCCCGTCGTCTGCCACAGTCAGCTAGGGACAATTCATGGACCATAACAATCTTGTACGGGTGTAACTTGAGGTCGCAGTGTAAAATTCGTCTCAAGGTTCTGTCCGAAATTTGAAGAGCAACCGTATGTTCCGTGCAGAGCGCCTTGGGGACTGCACAATGGATTCCCTCACTCTGACGATATTTTCAGGGGTCCTCTTCCTCTTCCATTTTAACGAGCCTTTCCGTTTCAAACCTGAAGTTGATGATGTGGTCCTAAAGTTGTGAACCCAACTCAAAATTGTTTTTAGACCAGGAACTGGATCTGTGGATTGCAAACCATACCTTGTGCGGAACGCCCTCTGAGTGGCTATAATGGATTCACTTTTTTTAAAAAACATCTTGAGAACAAACGCATGATTCTCGCGCGACCAAACCATTTTGCGACACCTAAAAACTAGATATCATTTCGTGTTGAATATCACAAACCCTTGGTTCTCCCACTATCACTTCCCCTCCCACGATTTTTTGAAATGTGGGAAAACTAATTGTCGCACCCTGTATAAAAATCATTAGAATATTTTTTAAATCAAATTTTACTATTGTTTTTACGATATAAACTATTTTTTAAAACTACTATCCAAAAAAAAGTTATACGTGCATTTTGTATAGAGAAGTAATGAGTTTTTGGTTTAGGGAAAAACACAAAATGACCGCCATCTTGAAAACCAATCAAAAGCTGACTATACATGTGGGAGTAATTATTGTTGGAAATGATGAGTTCTATAACCTCTTTTTTTGCAAAAAAATTTTCTGCACATATTGTGTGATGATTTCAGCACACCGTTGGACAAAGTGTTGCCATATTCGGTCGGCCAGGTGGTGGAGCTCCTCAATATTCAAAATCAGGTAAAATGAGAACCAAACGAGAAGAAGATCCTTGGTTAAGATTTCAATTTTACGGTCCAACTCGACATATGGTTGACGAAGATTTTCGATATAAAACGAATACAGCCGCTCAACATGAGTACAAACAAGATCTAGGTGAGTTTGGTGTAGGGATGGGATTTTTTAAGCGGGCGGTGTTTCTCAAATTTCATTATACCTAATCACGTAATTTTTTTTTAAAAAAAATCTAATGAATGGTGATCCGCTGTTTTATCCCATTGAGAGGGGGGGGGGGCTCCTAAATAATTCCCAATCCTGATACTAAATAGAAATACGTAGGTAAATAAAAATTGTCAAAAATTCTGTCATCCGTCATGGCATTTTTTTTCGTCATCATGCTTATAAAATCGCTTATTACCCTTATTAGAGGTATTTGTGGGTAAGCTGTACAGCTTTTAACAAATTAGGTATCGTACCTCGATAAACATTGCATTAAAAAGTACTGCCCAGAACCCCCTCCCCAGTCCCTGGGTTACTAGTCCCTACCCTTCCTCTCTCCAAATTTTCTATTAAGTATATTGTGCAATTGTGAATCCCAAAACAAGAGGGCTATATCCGCGCATGCTAGTTAGAGCACAGGATTTTCAAGTCAAGTGACTTAATGAAGACTATTTTTTCTGTCCTTTCAAACCATAGTATGAAAGCATTTTTTTTTTAAACTGTGGTAGGTTTTTTTTAAACAAGGTTTAAACAAGGAAACAGTGAGGAAAATGAGAGTGACTGTTAGGTCAATGGAAAGACAAATGATAGGAATTACACTAAGAGATAAAAAGAGTAAAGAATGGATAAGAAAAACAACAGGAATAGAGGATATAGGAGAAAGAATTTTGAGAAGAAAGTGGAATTGGGTAGGGCACATTGTACGAACAAGAGACGACAGATGGACCAAAACAATCATGGATTGGTACCCCAGGGACTTGAAAAGAAGAAGAGGCAGACCTAAAATAAAATGGGACGAAGAAATGAGAAAGGTATGCGGAGAAAGTTTGTGGAATAGAGTTGCCTGGGATAGAAGAGAATGGGAGAGAATGAGAGATGTGTATGCTAGAGTGTGGATGAATGAATGAAGCAAAATAAAAAATATTAAAATTAAATGTGAATGAGAGTGAAATGAAAGAATGTAATAGGAATGAAAAGATTCGATAATAATAATAAATAAAATAAGATACATGAAAGAAATTGTTTTAATGTTAGGAAATTTTGAATAGGAAAATGTTGACATTATTATTTACAATAATAATGATATCAACAATGATACCTCAGCTCAAGGCTGATTTGGGATTAAGAAGAGGGAACAACTTTGGTATGTTTCGGAATTTCTGATTTTCCCAATAAAAGGTTTATTTATTTATTTAGGTTTTTTTTTTAATTTAGCTTAGCGTTTCTTTAACATCTATTGGTCATTCAAGAATGGGGTTTCACCCTCCATTCGCTGGAAATTTGCAAACCAGCTACACCCATTATAATCGACACCGAAGTCAGTAGTATGTACCTATACAACTATACATATAAACAGCAAATTTGAGAAAACTGTTTCGACGTTCGATTTCTTTAGGTGTGTGTGTGTGTGGCGATGAGAGGGGGGGACAATCACCTTCCCTTTGTATCCGAGTCTGCTACCAAGGTAAACGTGTTCTAGAGTTATCGTCGAGCGAACACACAGATAAAAACCGTGGCGCTAAAACTACACTTCACTTCATTCAGTCAAAAATATATCTTGAATTAGTAGGTCAAACAAGTTTTTTATTCTGGTACCTACTTCTTTTCCAAAAATTAAATTAAATATCAATTAAGTTGACAAAATAATTAATAATTAATTGTTATTATCATTTTATTTATTGGCACCATCGCATCGCATCATCATTCATTAACTCAGTCAGTCAGTCAGTCATTCGTATCTTATAAGTGTTTCCAGTCCACCAAGCATACCTCCTGTTTCTGATATCCTGAGATCACACGTGAACTAAAGTCAATATTCGTAAATTTTATTTTTGTTTTAACGGTACAAATCATTTGTTCGTTACCAGGGGCGGATGGTGCTCCAGGGGCCTACCAGGCATATTGGAAGAAGGGTGGGGAGTGCCCCATATTTTTCTTTCATATTTTTCGGGGCCATATTTTGGATTACTAGCTACAATAGACTAACTAGATGGCAGTAATAGCAGGCCGACGATCCCTTTGAGGTACGCTTTTTTTTCTTACTCGAAACCGACACCAGACTTCTAGAAATCTGGGCGCCGTGCTTCACCTATTTTGGTTTATTATTTTCAATAATGAACCTATGGAATCGTCACAGAAAAAAAAAATATACTCCCCCCCCTCAAAATTTGATACTATAAGTTTCAAGCTACGTAGAATCCAATAATCGAATAAAAAAAAATCCGTTTGTCCGCCGTCCGCCGTGATGGGCACTTTTGCCACTTAGCGTTGACCGATTTGGGTGAAATTTGGTATATAGGTCCCATCCGGGCTCTAATTGTGCCCTGAAACTTTTGGGTGCAATCGAATATAGTCTTGGCGATTTTTCCCGCTTTTTAGCAGTTTTCAGTATTGCTGTCTAAAAGGAGAATGGTAATAGCTAGAGATTTGAAATTTTGTATGTTTGTCAAATTTAGGGTATAATTACAGCCCAGATTTGGGATCTTCACGAGAACCCCTCCTCAATTTTTTTTGGAGGGTACCCCCCATTTTTTTTTTTTTGCCAGAAAAATAATAAACCCAGGTGTCACATTGGCAGAGTTTTTTAATTTATGGAAGAAGAAAAGGAAGGGTAGCACGGTAGAAATTGGGAAATTTAGTACTTGGTTGATGATTGTGTTTTGATTTATGGAAGATGAAAAGGAAGGGTAGCACGGTAGAAATTAGGAAATTTAGTACTTGGTTGATGATTGTGTTTTGATTTATGGAAGATGAAAAGGAAGGGTAGCACGGTAGAAATTAGGAAATTTAGTAGTTGGTTGATGCTTGTGTTTTGATTTATGGAAGATAAAAAGGAAGGGTAGCACGGTAGAAATTAGGAAATTTAGTAGTTATTTGATGCTTGTGTTTTGATTTATGGAAGAAGAAAAGGAAGGGTAGCATGGTAGATATTAGGAAATTTAGTAGTTGGTTGATGCTTGTGTTTTGATTTATGGAAGATGAAAAGGAAGGGTAGCACGGTAGAAATTGTGAAATTTACAAGTTAGTTGATGCTTGTGTTTTGATTTGTGGAAGAAGAAAAGGAAGGATAGCACGGTAGATATTAGGAAATTTAGTAGTTAGTTGACGCTTGTGTTTTAATTTATGGAAGAAGAAAAGGAAGGGTAGCACCATAGAAATTAGGAAATTTAGTAGTTGGTTGACGCTTGTGTTTTTTTTTCCCTCCCCCTAGAAACATATTTCTCGTACTAACGTATTTTGAACAACTTACAAGGGCCTCGCGCTGAAAAATTACCACAGGCTTTGTGAGAAGTTAATCCGGCCCTGCAGGTGTACCTAATAAATATGAGCACACTGACTAAGTAGAGAATTTATCTTTTATTCCCCTTAATATTGTTGTTGAAGAATTTTCACTGTACAGTGAAGCGTAGGTTCTGTTAGGAGTTAGTACCTACCACTTTCTATATTATTATTATTTTATGTCAGTCAGTTATTCTGTTGCCATTCACAGACGATATAATCAAGGAGAAAAAATTAATGGCCGCTGAAAGAATGAAATTGAACGAAATTCATGATCGGAAAATGGTAAGTGTGTTTTGAAAATTCAAATCTAAATAAGTACCTAGGTACCTATAATTTTAAAAAATATAATACTATTTTATTTGTTTCTTATAACAGCTAATTAAGCTAATTTTTATGTTTTTTTTTTTTTTTTTTTTTTTTTTTTTTTTTTTTTTTTTTTTTTTTTTTTNTTTTTTTTTTTTTTTTTTGGTATCAGGTAGGTACGAGTACATACCTACTTACCTACATTTGGTTGGTACTATTAACAATAGCAGCACCAGCACCAATTTCATAATTATTGATTATTGCAGACACGCAGATATTGGGTAGGTACCCAGGTGTAAAGCGTATTTGGGACAGTATCACAAAAACGTAAAATTTCTTGTCACAATAAAAAAAATCAGATTTAAAATTAAAAAAAAAAAAGAATCAAGCGTGTCGGTAGAAGGTAGGTACGCGTACGTCTAGAGTACCCTACTGACTATATTAACACGAAGCAGGGTTTATAGGTATGAAGACCAACTTTTTTCTGCCACTTCCAGTTGACTTTGTTGCAAATTTTTATTTTATAAGTATCAAGCTTAATTCTCTCCTTGAAAATGTAATTTTTTTTTTAAATTTAGCTTAACGTTTCTTTAACATTTATTGTGGTCATTCATTCAATTCGTTACCAAAAATGAATGATTTTGACGTCGGGAGCATGAAAATTGAAAATTATTGCTACATAGTTGCAAATCAGCGCTACGACTTTTAAATACAAACTAGAGATCAAATTAGAAAAAAAAAAAAAAAAAACAGAGANAAAAATAAAAAAAAAAAAAAAAAAAAACAGAGATGCTAGGGGTGCTCTGAGAGCATAAATTCTTTGTATCTTTATATTAGTATCATTTTTCATCTGAATAACAGTTTTGTGTGGAGGTGCTAGGGAGGGGATTAGCAAAAACCTCCCCCTGGCACCCTATCACCCCCAAATGCAACGCAGAGCCTCTGCTTGGACGATAAAATTACTTAACAATTAAATCTCCCAATATAAAATTAATAATTTTGAGGTCAGACGTCATAAAATTACAAAATAGTCATATAGCGGTCAATCGGCGGCTACGACCACTTTCCGATTTTTCCGTCTACCTATGCGTAGGATCAATTTTTGAAAGTCGGTATGTTCCGAACGTGAAATTTGATTTCCCACAAGTTTTACATAATATCATTTTTTATTTGGAATAAGCGATTTTGAGTTACAGGCGTTTAAATTGGAGTATAATACAATTTTCTGAAAAAGTGTAAAAAATACCCTATTTTCGACTTCCCGTTCTGACCAAACCGCTGAACCGAATTTAACGTTTAAATATTTTATTCGACGTCAAATTAAATTCTCATTAAGTTTGAATAGAGCATTTTTTTTCATAAAATGCATCGTTCGAATGTTATACGCCAAAAACCAAAATTAGCGGCAAAATTAAGCGATTTTTGGCCGCTAAAATATTTAGCTCACCTCAGAAACCGTCGCAAACTTAGATTACTAATATTTAGGATGCCCAACGTGAAATAAAATCAACTCCCGCTTTTTACTAATTTATTCTAGGCTCGCCTTTTTTTTTTTATCTAATTTGACTGGGCTATTATATTTGAAGCTAGAAATGAGTTTTTTTTTCAATATTTTTAGAACAATTTATGAAACCAGTGAAACACAATTTTGGAAACCAATGGAACACCATAATTAAAATTCAAAGTCTTCCCGTCAGATCACTGAAGTTAAGCAACGTCGGGCGCGGTCAGTACTTGGATGGGTGATCGCTTGGGAACACAACGTATCGTTGGCTCATTTTTCCGGCCCAACCCAGGCTGGATGAGGTCAATCCAGCCTGGGTTGGGCCGGAAGCTGGTTTGCAAGTTTCCAACGAATGGAGGGTAAACCCCCCGTCTTCAATGACCAATAGATGTTAAAGAGACGTTAAGCCAAATTAAAAAAAAAAAAAAAACAAAGTCAAATTATGTGTCTACCAGATATTTGGGCTTTCTTACGCAAAGAGTTTCTCCTACCACCCTGTAAATTGTTGATAAATGAAAAACCTGAACTATTAGCAATTAGCAATGGGGCATGGTTTAATATCATAACACATTTCCTCTTTAATGTACCCAAGTCTTAGTGGCGGATTAACTGAGAAGCAAACTAATACTCCCTTCCGTGTCCCTCTAAGTGAATTCTTGCTGGGCGTTGCTTAACTCTTTGCAGTACAGCTATAGGAACATAAGAAGCGCATCTAAATTGTACCTAGTTGCATGGTGGTCCCTACAGGAAGTAGGAACCCCTCTTTAGAATTGCTATAACATCGTATCTGCCCATCGTATGAACCACGATAGTCTATTTCTATCTGTTTTTAGTTTTAGGGGCAAGCGCATTTTTGTCAAAACGTCTCCGGTTGTTTCACGATCAAGTTTGGGAGGCAAGCGAAATTTTGCATTTTCGAAAAAAGTGTTCCCCTTTCAGGAAAGTTCGAATACATACACTGAGCCTTGTTCTGCAAAGAGTTAACGTCACTAATCTAAAAGAAACTGGTGTATTTAACGTGCAATCTGCACGTTGCACTTTGTGTCTGTCAGTCATTTAAGGATTTTTTTTTTCATTTATATAGATGATAGAGATTTTGGTTTGCCAATCCTTCACTGGATCGGTCTGACATTTCTTCATACACAATAGTTACCTAATTCTCTCAGTCTTGCTGTTTCCACGGTAGATTTCACTTGAATGCATGCGTCTGTTTCACTGTAGATTGATTATTACATCTATATCGGCAGGACACAGATATAATAAGTAGTTTGATGAATGATTTAGGGCCATATTTTAAAACTCTACTTGAGTGCGAGTACGGGTGGTCACTACCACTTGATTTTCTGATTTGTATTTTAAAAAATGTAATGAAATATTGTATGTACATTTGGTAGGTCTGCGAATAGGAACCTAACCCAATACTACTCCCCATGTTCTCTCATCTTTTATAAACGAAGTTTGGGTACTCAGCTAGTTTTATTATAAAATAAAAACAGAAATTTTACAAGTGCGAGTGGCCTCTTTGCTAATTTGTAGTCGGAACTCACACTTAAGTGGAGTTTTATGGCCCTAAAACCAATCTGTTATCAGCAGATATAAGGAAATTTTTGGTGATCACACTGGAATTGCAACCTCTTGATTACATTTCCATTTTTTCACACAATAATACAATTTACTGTTGTACTTCTATTTAAAAATTTCCTTATATCTGCTGTATTTTTAATTTATTGCATTTTTTTCTGTATTGGTAATATTCTCCAACTCTTGTATTTCTGTGTGTATTTTTAATATTTTTCATCTCTTCTATTTCTGTCTGTACTTTAAATTTTTACAATATCTTGCATTTCTGTCTATATTCACCATTTCTTGTATTTCTGTCTGTATTTTTACCATTTCTTGTATTTCTCTGTGTTTTTTCAATATTCTTCATCTCTTCCATTTCTGTCTGTATTTTTAATATTCTTCATCTCTTCTATTTCTGTCTGTATTTTTACCATTTCTTGTATTTCTGTGTGTATTTTTAATATTTTTCATCTCTTCTATTTCTGTCTGTATTTTTAATATTCTTCATCTCTTCTATTTCTGTCTGTATTTTTAATATTCTTCATGAAGAAATAGAAAATATTTCTGTCTGTATTTCAAATTTTTAATATCTCTTGCATTTCCGTCTGTATTTTTACTATATCTATCATTTCTGGTATTTCTGTCTGTATTTTTTCTACTGAGTAGTTACTTTATCTTTATTTTTTATTTTTTAGCCCGTAAAATCCTTCGCACCGCGTGGCAAAAATAAATCTGTTGGCACTCAAAGAAAAGTTGGGCACAATTTTCAATATTCCTTGGTAACAAAAATCAAAAATATTATTCTTTGAATGTATAATAACGAGCTTTGCTTTTTCTTTTAGCATTTTCAAAGATATTTTGTTTGCTTTTAAATTTTGAGGGTAGGTTTGTGGTGTTTAGCATAATCTTCAATCAATGAATTGTTTCCGATTGTACTAGTTTAGATGCATGACATGGGATTGTAGTTTAGAGGCACCGCAGCATTTAAAAAGTGGCTGTTTTTGTCTAAAGATTTTTATTCCGTACAAAATTGTCCAAATATAATATTATACTTTATTTATACTGCGAGGATGAGACAGTGCCGTACCCAAGATTCTTTTCCGGGGGTCCGAAGGATTGACAGCCAAACCAGGACTAACACCATGGAAGTTGATGTTCTTGTTGATGCTGTTATTGTTGTTGATGATGTTGTTATTGTTGATGTTGTTATTGTTGATGATGTTATTGTTGATGTTGTTATTGTTGATGTTGTTTTTGTTGTTTTTGTTGTTGTTGTTGTTGTTCTTGTGGTTGCTGTCGTTGTTTTTGTTGTTGTTGATTCTCTTGTTGTTCTTTTTGTTGTTGATGTTGTTGTTGTTAGTGGTGGTGATGATGATGAGTTGCACCCTATAACTTACAATATTACATAACTCATGCATAAAAAAAATAATGAAATTTTGGGGGGGGGTCTGGACCCCATGGACCCCCCCGGGTACGGCCTTCGTCTCATCCTCGCAGAGTACAGTAATCCGTCTGCTGACGGCCCAACCATAAATCTGATGTTAAGTCTGGTTTCCTGAGATCACAAGTCTCTTTGCTGTATTCTCCGTAAGACCAGTAATCATCCTCTTAGAGAAATGAAGTCCCGTGCCCCCGCTTCAGGTCTCTTTATGTTTTTCAAAGACCCAGTCTTCTATAGCTGCCCTGGCCAAACATTTTGCTATGCCAACAGCCGGCTACCGAACCAGTGAATGTTGGGGAGGAGCCGACCCTTTCTAGACAATGTTCCCATGCACGGGTATCCGAAATATTAGAAAGATCTGCTAATTGAGTGAGGTCTACTGTTAACACCCTGTTTAATCTATTCTTATAATTTCCTTATATTTTGCATGATAAGGTCACATTGTCGTGTGCTGCCCATCTTTTATCTTATAAAATCAAATTTGTTACAATTGAGTTCACAAAAATATTATTTTTTATTTCCTAAGCAATCAATTCTATTGTTTGACAAAAAAAAAAATCAGTCAAAATTTGACCCGCCCATTAAAAAAAATGCGGCTTGTGTCATAAAGAGTTTATATATTAAGCAGGAAACCAGCATTATGATTATGATAAGAACGTTATTTTCTTTAAAAAACACTACCGTTATTTATGACGAGGATTCACTTACTGTAAGTGTAGGCAAGTACTGTAAATTAACTGAATCCTCGTCATAAATAACGGTAGTGTTTTTTAAAGTTACCAATGGGATGTCTAATATAAATTTGATAAATCATAATGTTATTTTCAATAACAAACCTTTGGAATCGTCACGAAAAAAAATACATGTACCTCAAAATTTGAGATTTTACGTTTCAAGGTACGAAGAATCCAAAAATCGAATAAAAAAATATCTGTTTGTCCGCCGTGATTTGTATTTTGGCCACTTAGCGTTGACCGATTTGATTTTTTTTTTAATTTGACTCAACGTCTCTTTAACATCTATTGGTCATTCAAAACAGGGTTTTTACCCTCCATTCGCTGGAAACTTGCAAACCAGCTACCCACATTGACCTCACCCAGCGTAGGTTGGGCCGGAAAAATGAGCCAACGATACGTGGTGTTCCCAAGCGGTCACCCATCCAAGTACTGACTACGCCCGACGTTCCTTAACTTCAGTGATCTGACGGGAACTGGTGTATTCAACGTGGTATGATCGTTGGCAAACCGATTTAAATGAAATTTGTTGTGTTGGTCCTGGTGTGTACGAACTAAAGTTTCTATGGATAATGTGAGAAGCAAGAAAGGGTACAGCTGAAGATAATAGATACAGAACAAAAGGTTGAAGGATGATAGAATTAAGGGACACAAGCCTGGCCCCAAATAGAATTGCGAAATAGGAAGAAAAATAAGAGAAGATAGTTTGAGTAACAAATTCATCTGGGTTTTCACGGGTGTTAACTTTTAAATAAATTAAAACAAAACACTTACCAAAAACACTATTTATAATTATTTATGAAGAAACTAGTTTCGAATCATTCGATTCATCATCAGTCTAGTCGAGTCGAAGAATATTTTACTCACCTTTTACGACTGTCGTGGACTTAGGTGCCTTTGGAAATGTTCTTTTTAAGTCCCACTATCCACAGGGGACATGGGAAGGATAAATTGCAGTAGCTTTTCCTTTCTGCATGGGTAATGGAAAAGATTTCGTTTCAGTCAACTTCCATCCTTTACAACACCGTTAACCACAACAACAACTACTACACATCAACAACAACTACTACTACAACAACAACGACAACAATTACTACTACTACTACTACTACTACTAAAACAACTACAACAATAATTACTACTACAACAATTTCAAGAACAAAAACTACTGCTACAACAGAAACAACTAATACTACAACATCAACAACTACTACTGCAATAACTTCAATAACAACAACTACTGCTACAACAACAACAACAACTACTACTACAACAACAACAACTACTACTACTACAACAACTACTACTACATCAACAACCAAATTTATCCCTAGCCGCCTCCTTAATATGCTGCAAATGGAAAATAATAGCCGCTTGCAAATTAGTTCGAGCAAGGGATACACCTAATTTTTGGTTCTCCGATATTCTGTAGTTGTAGATATCTTCTCAATTTTAATAGACGATCTTGTTCCTCCTCGAAAATTAGGGTAGGTATCGGGTCACCAGATGAAAATTTTCAGAAGCCGGACTTTTCGCATGAAAAAGCAGGACAATTTTATTGATAGTAAAAAAGGTAGTAGTTCAGGAATTTCCTACTTTTCAAGATTAAAATTTTTTTTTGCTCGAAAGTGTTCGACAATTTTTGTTTAGGTATATAAAAATTATTAGACCCTTCCGTGGCAGAGTGCGCATCACACTCGGCTTGCACCACGGAGGTTCTGTGTTCGATTCCCGGACGGGTCGAAAATTTGAAAAAGGTTTTTTCGATTTTTCTACTTGGTCTGGTTGTGTTTGGGGGTAACTCAGCCTCCTGAGGACAATTGAGTAGCTATGGTAATAGCGCCAAGTGGTAGCATTATAAGGAAATTTTTAAAGTATAGCTTAGGCTTAGTGATATTGGAGTGAATGTTGAAAATACCTTGTAATGCTATGATGCCCACAAACATGGTGACATAATAACACAAGAAAATATACATTTACATTTATTCAGGAATTTCACATACATGCATAACATGCAATACTAACATGTAGTCATAATCTTACCACTAGTGGCCATAGCCTTTTCAGGGCTCTGGAATATTGCCATCATCTTATATTGGTCTCAAGAATATTTGATTAACGGATTGCCATCGAATTATGTTACGCCCTATATTAGGAGGAGATACTTCTAAAGTTTATTGCTTTTTATTATTGTTTTGTAACAGGGATGGTCAGATGAAAATGTTCTTCAAAAAATTAAAAAACAATTAGAGGATCCTCAGAATAAACACAAATTGCCAACAATTGACGGAATCAAAGTGGGACAAGCAAGAGAGGTGAGTTGTGAAAACGTGACGGAATCAGAGTGGGGCAAGCAAGAGAGGTGAGTTGTGAAAACGTGACGGAATCTAAGTGGGACAAGCATGAGAGGTGAGTTTTGGAAGACTGACGGAATCAGAGTGGAACAAGCAAGAGAGGTGAGTTGTGGAACCGTGACGGAATGAAAGTGGGACAAGCAAGAGAGGTGAGTTGTGGAAACGTGACGGAATGAAAGTGGGACAAACAAGAGAGGTGAGTTGTGGAAGCCTGACAAAATCAGAGTGGGACAAACAAGAGAGGTGAGTTGTGGAATTATGGGCTTTGTTTTAAAATGTTCCTTGGATCATAAAAAATCGATTTTTTTTATTGATGAATGTGATTTTACTCACTGTAGGTATGGCGGGGTTACGTTCACCCGACCATAGTATTCATGGACTAGTATTTTCGCTCACGAGAATACTAGTCCATGCGTGGTATGATTACACTATACACGAATCTTTATTCTTATCGGAGAGGAATGATCGTATGAACGTAAACTAACCATACCAAACAAATCGATTTTAACTTAGGTATTCAAGGAATACTTCATAAAGTTACTGAGCAGAATACCTAGATTTATTGTCCTTGCTGAAATTGGTATGATATCTATTCCAGGACGTCCCAGTACGCAGTACCTGTCATCATGAAAACGACTTCTTTACCTGCGGAGTTTTGGAAATTATAAAATACTAGCTGAGTACCTGAACTTCGTTTCGAGAAGATGAGAGAACATGGGGAGTAGTAACGGGATGAAGTCTGCTAATTTAGGCTGAGTATGCGACCCAGCCTAACCTTGCGCAGACTTCAACGCGCATCTTNTAGGGAGTAGTAACGGGATGAATTCTGCTGATTTAGGTTGAGTCTGCGACCCAGCCTAACCTTGCACAGACTTTAACGCGCATCTTATTTTTTTCGGAACCTAACCCAATACTACTCCCAACACGTCCTACCCAACAAACTTGGTGTTCAATTCTATTAAATTATAGATAAAAACGTATTCGCAGACCTACCGAATGTGCATACAAAATTTCATTAAAATCGGTTAAGCAGTTTTGGAGGAGTATGGTAACAAACACTGTAACACGAGCATTTTATATATTAGATTAGCTGTTTTCACTACGGTTACGAAATTCAACAACAATTTCGAGATTGCGATTGCGAAATTAAAGCTTCTCTATTTCAGATTTTTTGTGGAATCGATCCCGAAGTGAGCATGGCTCCTTTTTGTACGGCGGAACATATTCGTATTACATTTCAGCTTTCTCGCTCATCCCGATGAGCAATTCCCAATTCCGATTTTTCGGAAAACCGTCATAAATCGGGGAGAAACCGGAAAATTAAAAATTTTATATTTTTATGGGGTTCTTGTGTACTATTTTGTGGGAATTCTCGGTCATTTTTCGTTATCTCCTTTAGTTGCCAGAAAAAAATTGAAAAAAAAAACCTAAAAAAGTGACATTTTTGGCGGTAACTTGCCCTCACTTCAACTTATGATTTTTTCCTTCCTTAATACGCACGTACTTACTAAAAGAAATTAGTGTGCCAAATTTCAAGTCTCTAGGATTAGCGATCGTGGAACTACGCTGATTATCATTTAGTCAGTATACCAATTGGGCTTTCCGATTTATAAGTATAGATTCTGTTTATTTTTCAGGAAATGTTGACCGGTGGTGTAGAACTGGTACCTTTGTTAGCCGCTAGGAGGAGACAAGCAATTCGGTGGCCGTTGAGTCATACAGATATAACTAGATTAAGAGATCATGAAGTCAGACCAGTGTGAGTCAAATATACAGGAAACTATCTCAATTATATAGGGTGATTGGCTATAAAGGGGGACCCCTGAATATGGTGGGTAGCGGAGATCAAAGGGAACATTTTTTTACGAAATTCGTTAATGAGCCAGAAGAAGCATAGCCGAATTAGAGGGTGGAGAAAGTCATTTTTGTAAAACTTTCAACGTTGCCGGATGGGTTCTGCGTGAACAAAAAAAGTGGATGGACACTTTTTTTTAAAAAAAAAAATGGCTTAACGTCTGTTTAACATCTATTGATCATTCAAGACGGGGGTTTCACCCTCCATTCGCTGGAAACTTGCGAACCAGCTACCCACATTGACCTCACCCAGCCTGGGTTGGGCCGGGAAAATAGCCAGCATCACGCTGGGCGAGAACCCACGTTGACACCCACATGGTACAACTTCGCTGGACATTGCTTAACTTCTGTGATCTAACGAAAATGGTGTATTTAACGTGCCATAGACGCTGGCTGGATAGACACTAAATCCTAGTTTTTGATGGCGGTGATTTCAAATGTAGCATCAAAATATTAGCAAAGAAAGGCAAAATATGAAAAGTGCTGCTTTCTCTAAAACATTTTGTGTTAAAAGATTATGAAAAAGCGAAAAAAAGAAATCCCTTGTTAATAGGGAACCACGAGAATGGTCCGATTACGATACATTTTTAGGTAATAAGCTCCAATTGAATTCCTGGACACCAAATCTCGAAAAAAGAGCGTGAACCAAAATGGCAGCCTTCCAACGTTTGAAAAATCTTTACGCTGTTTCAATTGACAGTAGATACAGTCCAGAACTTTAATTGGAGCTTTTTTCTAAAACTTCTTTCACGCTTTGAGATGTGAAAGTTTTTCTCCAAGTGGGATCACAACCGCCCGTCACGTTTTTTTGTCGTGAAAAAATTATTCTGTGAAGTAGGAACGATTTGTAACATGATGCGGTTGCCTTATCGAAAGAAGAAGATCGATATTGATATTATCGAAAGCTTAATATCGATAAGCGATACTATCTGATGCTCGAATATCGATATAAAATATCGGTTATATGCAAATCTTATTATCGATGTAAAAATTGACAGCCCTAGCCAGGACCGACGAGTGGGGTGGAATGGAGGAAATCACCCCAGGCCCGGGATTTCCTAAGAGACCCGGTGAGAAAATTGTCATAATGAATTGTTTCAAGTTTTTTTTTGAATAATAAATAAATCAACTTAAGTTTTGAATTTTTTTCAAACACACAAACTCAGAAGTTTAGCGATAGTGGGCTAATATGGGACAATTGCTATGTCAGGACACTGATTTTAAAATATAGTGCGACCTTTCAGCTTGTACAGCAATCATAAATATTGGTATATTTCGTAAACATTAACATCTGATAATCGAAATATGTGTTGCCAAAAAGAAGCGTACTTGCCTTTTCAGATCAACTACGTGAATTGCCTACTTTTACTATTATAACTGCCCATACGGTGATTTTAGATGAAAGAATAAATGAGGGGCCCGTAAATTTTTCCCCCCAGAACGAATTTTCTGTCTACCGCCCTGGTCCTGGCAGCAAAGCAGCGTAATTTCTGACGTAGGTATCTTAATATTTTTTGTTTCGATACCGATATTTTTTTCTTAATATCGATAACTAACAATATCGACATCCCTTTAACATGATATTATGCCACTTAACGACTGAGGATCTATTTTGTTATTCGGTTTTTATAATGAAGTTTTCCAAAATTCTCTGTTTTCTTAGATGTAGCATAGAATCAGAACGAAAATATCATGGCGACTTGGATAAACAAGTGGACATCAAGAAGCTATTCTCTCAGGTAGGTCACTAATCAATTATACCTACTTTAGACAAAATCACACGACTTTGATATACATGTTCAGCCGGATTCGTGGAAACAGCATAGGTACCGGTAGATTTGTTTTTGACAAATATTTTCTTAGCGCGTCCCATTCTTAAATTCAAGTCTTTAGAACTTACCTTTTTAATTACACCAATGGCTGAAAATCTATTTCAGCTTTGATTTCCTCAATTTCTGTTTTAGCATTGAAAATTCGACATCAAAAATTTTAGGTAAAAAATAAAAGAAACCAATCTGGTGTGAACATCACACGTGTTTAGTCGGACGAGGTTTGTGCTAACGATCCCAACATCAGGAATTGAACGAAAGTGGGCGCACTGACAACTAATCTGGTGTGAACATCACACGTGTGTTAGTCGGACGAGGATTGCGCTAACGATCCCAACATCGGGAATTGAACGAAAGTGGGCGCACTGAAAACCAATCTGGTGTGAACATCACACGTGTTTAGTCGGACGAGGTTTGTGCTAACGATCCCAACATCAGGAATTGAACGAAAGTGGACGCACTGAAAACCAATCTGGTGTGAACATCACACGTGTGTTAGTCGGACGGGGTTGCGCTAACGATCCCAACATCGGGAATTGAACGAAAGTGGTCGCTCTGGCAACGACTTGGACGGGCATATAGGTCCGTACATATTGGGATTTCGTCCGACTCGTCGAACGTACTCTAGTCTTCATTGCTGTGGTTCACATGAAATTAAAAACAGGAAGGGGGGNNAGGGGGGGGGGGGGTAACTAAACTCAATACATTTGTATAAAAAAGGATATTACTTTGTGTTATTATGTCACAATTTTAGTGGGCATCATAGGATTACAAGGTATTCTCAACAATCACTCCAATATCACTAAGCCTAAGCTACACTTTAACAATTTCCTTGTAATGCTACCACTTGTCGCTATTACCATAGCTACTCAATTGTCTTCAGGAGGCTGAGTTACCCCCAAACACAACCAGACCAAGTAGAAAAATTGAAAAAACCTTTATCAAATTTTCAACCCGTCCAGGAATCAAACCTGGAACCTCCTTGGTGCAAGCCGATGTGAATACATCTGCATACAGGCGTAATTATTTTCATCTTTGAATATCATGTTATTTATAAGTGTTAAAAGTATTAACTTTTAAATAAATTAAAACAAAACACTTATCAAAACACTAATTATTTATAAAGAAACTAGTTTCCAATCATTCGATTCATCATCAGTCTAGTCGAGCCTAAAGATGGAACTTGACTATAGTGTCAACTATAAGTGTCAACTTTTACCTTTAGACTCTACTAGACTGATGATGAATCGAATGATTCGAAACTAGTTTCTTTATAAATAATTATAAATAGTGTTTTTGGTAAGTGTTTTGTTTTTATTTATTTAAAAGTTAGTAATTCTTTTCATACAATTGTCTAACTTATAATATCTCCTTTCTTTTTTTTTCCAAGGAAATCAAATCAAAAGATATGGAACAGCAAAAGAAACATTTTGAAAATTGGCAAACCTTATGGGGCAGACCCGGACACGGCGCACCTCAAAGGCAAATAAAAGTAAAGCAAAATCTTGAATATTTACTTTACCATTTACCGGTTTTGCAAAGAAAAAAAATTGTCGAAAAAAGTTTATCGCGCCAAACGAGTGAAACCGAATCGATTGCGGCAAAATGATGATAGGTCGCCCTATCACTAGCAATGCTATTCAGATAGTATCTCCTTCGTTATTTTAATTTAAGCTTGAATCAAGTAAAATTTAAAAAGTGTACAGACTTGTACCATATGTGCAAGAAACTAAATAAGTAGACGTGATTCAATTTGGGGGGGGGGCGTCAAACGGGCTGCCTCATACACAGGTCGCCCACTAGCAAGGCTATTCAGATAGTATTTCCTTCGTTATTTTAATTTAAGCTTGAATCAAGTAAAATTTAACAAGTGTACAGACTTGTAAGATATGTGCAACTAAATAATTAGGCGTGATTCGCCCCCAACGCCAAATGGGCTGCCTAATGTTTTTTTTTAAATGTATTTTAAAATGATTTAAAGAATCGTTAGATATTAAGACTCGGTCAGTTGTCTGAGGCGGTGTAACTAAAGGCCGTTAGTTCGAATCTATCCTCTTTATTCCCGCCCACTGGTCACAATAGATCGGTCAGAACAACACAGGACTACCTGTAAATTGCAGCGAAACGGCAACTGAAAATGTAAAAAAGGTACTTTCCAAAATCGAAGAAATTGACCAATCTTTGTTCCACAATATCTCCCCGAATCAATTGATCTACCTATTTTCGCAATAATTTGTTCTACCATATACTGAGTCATTGATGCCCTATTTTTTTTTTTTTTTTTCACACAATAATTTCCCCCCCAACATTCTATTTTTCACAATAATTTCCCCCCAAACATTCTATTTTTCACAATAATTTCCCCCCAAACACTCTTTTTTTCACAATAATTTCCCCCCAAACACTCTATTTTTCACAATAATTTCCCCCCAAACACTCGCTCTTGCAAAGCTTTTGTTTTATAATAACATGTTTGATATCCTCTCAGTTGTTTTTATCGTTGCCTTTCTTATGATTTATATCTTCTGATGTAACTTTGATACTATTATATCATTATTTCATTTTATGATGTTCAATGATAACAGGGCAATGACCTCTTATAGTAGTGAAATATCAGGGTAGTAAATAGGAGCTACTATAATATTTTCTTAATCAATATTTAATTTTCACTTATTTCCCTGCAAAGGTTAAATGGCGAGGAAGCTATACTGATTTACTTTCTCTTCCTCTACTTTCTCTTGGCCTAAAAATCGTCTGGCCAGAACCCAGAACCCAAAATAAACATCAAATATGTCATTTCCTATTGCTTTTGAGGCATATTTTCACTACTTTGGGTCATTTTTGGAGAAATGGTGTTCAAAAAGCCGATATGCCCGACGTATAACGTATTTTATCGAATTTTATCAAATTTTGCACAGGTCATTCTATGGGCAAAAAGCTTTTCTTTCTCTTGATATCGCCCCCCAGAGCTCTTGAACAGCTTTTTTGCAGCCAAATTTCTAAAATGCAAACACTATAACCAATTTTTGAAGAAAATGTTTGGTTAAAATCCTCACATTTTTCGACATTGTATTGAAAATAATTAAATGAAAATCATAATGCATTGATAAAATAAAGGGCTTGTTGAGCAATCCAAATTTGATTTTTTAGCGGATATTTGGAAAGTATCTTATTTTTAAAACAAGGTTAGTTAACCGTGCCGTTTTGGTGAACTAGTTGTCTTTTAAGAGGTTGAGTACACTTCAAATGGGTAAACAATATATGGGGTCCCTCCGAGCGAACTTGAACGAAAGTGGTCACAGTGGCAACAACTTGGTCGGGCAAATACCGCCCGTCCTCGCATGCGCCCGACTAGTCAAGGCAGTACCCAGGTGGGGGGGGGGGNTTTTTTTTTTAATGAAAATACTCTACTTTGCGCGTGACCTATAATATTAAAAAGAAAAAAAAAACTACATCAACAACAACAGTAGCAACAACATCAAATCAACAACAGCAGCAACAACAACATCAACAAAGACATCAACAACAGTAAATGTAAATGTAGTAACAAAAATGTCAACAGCAGTAACAACAACAAAAACTACAACAGCAACATCAACAACAAAAACAACAACAACAAAAACTACAACAGCAACATCAACAACAACAACAGACAACAGCCAAAACAACATCACCTTCCATGATAATCATTTTCAGGTGTTAGTCCTGGCTTCGTTGTCAATGTTTCGGCCTCCCCCCTCCCCTGAAAAAAATCTCGGGTACGGCTCTGCGACTAGTCTTTTTTTCGAAGAAGGTGTTTTCTTATGAATCTATTTTTGGTAATTAAATTTCGATTGCCTTTAGGGCTTTTTTGTGAATGAATTGAAATCGTCGTCCACTATCCGAGTACCGAATCCTCGTATTCCTCACGTTGTTTATCTTCAGTTATCTGAACCCCCCAAATTTAAACCAAATAGGTTTTAGTATTTTCAAAGAATTTTCATCCGAATTCGCAGGTAAAAATAATATTAGCAAGGGCGTAGCCAGCATCT
>CM022883.1:3807787-3860363 GCA_012654025.1 Pachypsylla venusta
GTTTCCTGTTGTCTTTCCTATTGTCTCTGATATTAATACCTTTCATTCCGTTTTTGGTAAATGAAATGTAGAAATAATCAGAACGAAGCTCACATTATATTTTAACACCGTCAGGCTTAAAGATGAACTCGGGCCGTGAAGAGGTCACCCCCACATATCTTGTATATTTCACCATTTCTTTAAAAAAAAAATCCGGAGAATTTTTTTTTGTATTACCCAAAAATATCCCTTTGGGTCATATAAATGATTGTTTTTTGTTCAACAGGCGCTTGCACAGAATCAATCTGCCCAAGCTTTTCTTGGTCCTGAGAACCCAGAAGAACCTTACCTTCAAGGTATCAACTACAATTGTGTGGCTCCTGGAAAAAGGTTTCAACCGATGAACAATTTATCAGGAGGAGAGAAAACCGTGGCTGCACTGGCTCTTTTGTTTGCAATTCATAGGTGAGGAAATTTTTTATTAAAGTTTTTTTTTCCCGAACGCTTCGTGAAAGTGCATTTTCTGATACAGGATGAGTCATTTCAATTAATAAGCTCGATTTTTTCGGAAACGGTTCATTTTACAAAAAAAAGTTTGAAACAAAATATTCGTTTAGTTTTGGGGGAAATATTTTTATGAGCTTGAAATTTCTTTCAAAGGTTTACGGTTATTTCAAGGTCGACTTTGTTTTTTCAAATAGAACCCTATATTTTTGATCGTGCTACCTATTGAATTTTGTATTCAAAAAGAAATCTTTTTTATTTTAAAAAAAAATCGATATGACTTAAAGTTTTTGAGATAATTTTGTTTTGCTCTTAAGGTATATTTTACATGTGAAGCACTATGGCCACGGCCATTTTGAAATCTTTGGCCATAAACGTCGTAATTTTAATGAAACATCAAGTCATTAAAATTACTCATTTTGTATTCAAAAAGAAATCTTTTTTGTTTTAAAAAAAAAATCGATATGACTTAAAGTTTTTGAGATAATTTTGTCTTGCTCTTAAGGTATATTTTACATGTGAAGCATTATGGCCACGGCCATTTTGAAATCTTTGGCCATAAACGTCGTAATTTTAATGAAACATCAAGTCATTAAAATGACTCACTCTGTATATCCATTTATGGTCGGTGGTCACCCTTCATCGATGTCTCGTGATAATGGAAATTTCTATTTTTTCATTTCTATTCTTCGATACGATAGGTCCACGGATACAGCTATAGCTTTCAAATGCAACTGATAGCGATGATTCATATTCATTTCATCGATGTAGTTTGCTAGTTACAAATAAGTAAACGAAATGACATACAATGAGCAGAAGAGAAGACAAGAGATAACCCACCAAATCAGACGGGCCACCAGGGCACACCGTCCTTACGTTCTCTTTCGAAGAAAAGGCAAAAATACTTTTCAGGTTGTCCCAGTCGTTTTTTTTTTGCCTCTAAAACATCAGATTCTGTCCGATTTTGGTGTGGGACCGTGTTTCACAATATCGACCTCTCCCCCCCCCCCAAATTTAACGTTTAAGTTTTTCGTCGAATATTTTTCGACGCCAAATTTAATTCTACTTAAGTTAGATCAGGCTCAACTTTTATTCGAGATGCAGGACGTTTTACCAAATACAGGACGTTTTATCATTTTTTTTTTTTTCATTTTCAGCTATCACCCAGCACCTTTCTTTGTATTGGACGAAATTGATGCCGCCTTAGACAACACCAACATTGGTAAAGTTGCTTCCTACATTCTCACCAAAACATCTTACAACTTACAAACAATCGTGATCTCACTCAAAGAAGAATTCTTTTCGCACGCAGAATCATTAGTTGGTATCTGTCCAGGGGTAAGTTAGAGGTTTTCTTCTTTAAGAAAGAGTTACATATAAATAAAGACTGACTATGTTTTCACTTGACTAAATATTTAGTCAAATGAAAATAAAGTCAATTAAGAAAATAATTTGTTATTATGCTACTTGACATAGAAGATCAACTAAAAGTTATCAAATTAATAAACGGGCATTTCTTCATAGAATAGCGCCTGCCGAATGACGTGCAATTGTGCACGTTGTCATCTTTGGATTCAGGTTTGGAAAAATTATCTTAACGTTGATATGAGGTTACAGAAAAGGTTTTGATGAACTTCAGCTGGAAGCGTTCCAGGTCGTTCTGGTGCGTAGAATCGACCAATTCACCCAGGAAACAATTGAAAAAATAATACAGTGTAATCTTAATATATAAATGAGCAATTTGTATATATGTACCTATGTGGTAGGGGTTGTTTGTTACAAACGGTAGCAGATAGCAAAAAATTGATGGGAATGGACCCCCCCCCTCCCCAAATCATGGTCTACAAACCCAGGAAAATTATCAGAACTAAAATATATCAAGTTGTTTTCGAATTACGGCCAAATTTTTAATTTCTTCACCAAAATCGGACAGTCACGGTCCGATATCTTAACGTTTAAATCTTGGTTTTTTAAAGGTTGCAATATACAGGGTAAACACAAACCCCCTTCCAATGTCCTTAAAAAATGGCAATATAAGAATCGTAGCGAAGCACTTGCAAAACAGTTAGTGGTAATTAAGCTTCGTTCTGAGAGGTGGTCATCCTAGATTATACTCAGCACTTCAATCGAGATAGTGTGCTCCAAAAACATTAAGCGATAAGTGAGTATGCGACTGTCTGAGAGCACCCTTAGAGTTGTATACTCTTATATCCGGCTACCATCGGAGACGATGATCCCAGTAATGATTTATTGATTTGAATTACAGGAGGGCGGCCAGTGTCTTGTAAGTCAAGTATTAACATATGATCTGAGTCAATTCCCAGCAGGTTAAACACAACATCTGCCACCGCAGCTGTTATTGTAAATAAGAAATCACACGTTAAACAGAACAATGTTATATGTACACGTATTAAAACATTTTTGTGACCAAAGCATTATTCAGGGTGCGGCAATTAGTATTTCCACATTAGAAAGAGCTGGTAAATAAAAACGACATGAGATATATGAAAAAATATTTTGTATTCTGTAAGCTTGTGTATTCTAGTTTTTTTTTCATCTATGTTTTGTAAATAATGTCCAAATGACGGCCTTGGCGAGTGATGCACTTTTGGAGTCTTTCACGGAAGTTTTCCATGACTCTCGTCAGCATATCCGCATCAATTTGGATGATTTCTTCCAGAATTACCTCCTTTAACTGTTCAAGGGACCCAGGGCGATGTATGAAGACCTCAGCCTTGAGGTAACCCCACAGGGACTCAAATCCGGCGACCGGGGAACATGTCCTGCGGAATCTCACTAGAACGATTGGCTGCATGGGTAGCTCCATACAGCCTAAAGTTGATGATATGGTCCTAAAGTTGTGAACTCAACTCAAAATTGTTTTTCGATCAGGAACTGGATCCGTGGAGTGCAAACCATACCTTGTGCCGAACGCCCTCTGAGTGGCTATAATGGTTCACTTTTTAAAAAAACAACTTGACAACGGACGCACGATGCACGCTCGACCAAACCATTGCGACAACTAAAAACTAGATGTCATATCGTGTTGAATATCACAAACCCCTCGCTCCTCCCACTATCACTCCCCCTCCCACGATTTTTTGAAAAGTGGGAAAACTAATTGCCGCACCCTGTACTTTAGATGTAAATGTAAGTGTTCTTATTTTAAGAATTACACATTCCAAGTGTAAATTTACTCTTAGTCTGTGTAAAGTGTGACAGGTCTATGCTTTTAGTGTAAATGTAAGTGTTCTTATTTTAAGAATTACACATTCCAAGTGTAAATTTACTCTTAGTCTGTGTAAAGTGTGGCAGGTCTATGCTTTTGGTGAAAATGTAAGTGTTCTTATTTTAAGAATTACACATTCCAAGTGTAAATTTACTCTTAGTCTGTGTAAAGTGTACCAGGTCTATGCTTTTAGTGTAAATGTAAGAATTCTTATTTTAAGAATTACACATTCCAAGTGTAAATTTACTCTTAGTCTGTGTAAAGTGTGACAGGTCTATGCTTTTGGTGTAAATGTAAGTGTTCTTATTTTAAGAATTACACATTCCAAGTGTAAATTTACTCTTAGTCTGTGTAAAGAGTTAAATTATCCGCTAGAGGCGATTAAACTTTTGTTTTCTTATATCGTGGTGTTGCGAAATCTAAAAACAAAAAAAAAATCTTCCGCCTATGAGAAACTAAACCAATAAACTTATTTTTTTCGTATTGATTATGGGGACCACATAACAGATTTGCGAAATCTCTCTATTGATGCGATGTTTTCCCATACATAATAAAGTGTGAAACATCCCCTCCATACGCTCTTGTTTGGGCGAGGTGGATATAATAAAGCTTGTTATAAGTGTCTGAATACTTCAATATAGATTTGTCCCCTGCGCTCATAACTGATTAAACAAAAAATTAAAATATTTGTATAACATAAATTTTACAGGTGTGACTTTTTTTTGTTTAGGCCTTAGTTTGGGAGTTATCGCTAAGAACTTGATTTTTTTGAGCTCATAACTACTTTAAAAATGGGCCAATTTTCAAAAATTAAGCTGCATTTATTTAGTTTTACACATTAACTTGCTCCGAATCAATGTAACAAAATGGCGGCCACTTAAAAATTTCAAATGGCAAAATTTCAAATTTGGTGTGCTTTTTATTTCTACAAAAATGAAATAAAAAAAATTAAAAATACATGGAGTGATTTTCAAGAAAATCAAATATGAAAATTTCAAATGACCGCCATTTTGTTACTTTGATTCGGAGCAAGTCAATGTGTGAACTAAATAAATGAAATGAAAAAGTTATGAGCTTATCAAAAAAATCACGTTTTTAGCGATAACTCCCAAACGAACGCCTAAACAAAAAGGTCAAACCTGTAAAAAGTGATTCTTTTTTCATGTTCTACAACTCCTATTCCCCTGATACAAACAACCTGAATCACCCTGTATATATCTTAAGTAATGAAATTTTAATTTTTTAGGACTCAATATAAAGGAATAAAATTTTGAAAATAAATGGCCGGCCATGCGCGGATATAGGGGAGGCCCTAGGGGGAACGTGCCCCCCAGTTTTTTTAAGTGGGCGGTGTTTCTCAAATTTCATTATAGCTAATCACGTAATTTTTTTTTAAAAAAAAACCAAATGAATGGTGATCCGCTGTGTCTTTTATCCCAATGAGAGGGGGGGGGGGCATATANAAATACGTAAATAAAAAATTGTCCAAAATTGTGTCATCCGTCATGGCACTTTTTTTTTCGTCATCACGCTTATAAAATCGCTTATCACCCGTATGAAAGATATTTGTGGGTAAGCTGTACAGCTTTTAACAAATTAGGTATCGTACCTCGATAAACATTGCATTAAAAAGTACTGTCCAGGACTCGAACCCCCGGTGTCTAGGTTACGAGTTCTTCTTCCCCCTCCAAATTTTCCATTAGGTATATTTTGCGATTGTGCCTCCCTAATACAAGAGGGCTATATCCGCGCATGAGTATGATCCTTCAGTCTCTTTTCAAAAACATGAAATATCAACGGGTCCCTAAATAATTCCCAATCCTGAGACTAAATAGAAATACGTAAATAAAAATCATCAAACATTCTGTCATCGGTCATGGCACTTTTTTTTTCGTCATTACGCTTATAAAATCTCTTATCACCCTTATGAAAGTTATTTGTGGTGAACTCTGCAGCTTTTAACAAATTAGGATCGTACCTCGATAAACATTGAATTAAAAAGCACTGTCCAGGACTCGAACCCCCGGTCTCTAGGTTACGAGTTCCTCCCCCCTCCAAATTTTCTATTAGGTATATTGTCGATTATGCCCCCCCCCCAAAACAAGAGTGTTATATCTGCCATGTGGCCGGTCCCATAAAGTAAACCTCGATTCTAACCTGTGTCCATTATGTGTTAAAATCAAAATTTAAAGATAGGTGAGGTCTCTGAATGAGCAAACTTTTTTTTTTAGTTTAAAAACACCTCTCCTCTCTTTACCGTCACTTGTACTGAGAGTCAATGAAACACAATGGTGGTTTTATTTACAAAATAATAATGAAAAAATGTTTCTTTTATTTTTTGTCTAAATAAATAGTTAGTTGATAAACTTTTTCAAATTGTATTTTCGTTTTGTTCATTTTGGTATTCGTGTGTTTTGTTAGACCAATAAGAAAAGGACACATTTAGAAAACTTTTAGTTAATAAGTTGTCTCCTGGGGTATCTCTGTGTCTGGGTGGCACAAACTTCTCATCTTACGCGTTTTAATTTTCAGGAAAGACCACGCGGAGCAGCATTATGCGGCCCATATATAATAAAAAAATATAATAATCAATTTTTCCTCACAGTAGTAGTTGTTGTTGTTGCTAACGTTTGCGCCCACGTTATACATCATACCGTTTCCAGGTCAAGAAAAACCGCTGCTTCACGGGGATTTGTCCAGAGGGATGTAGGGTCCAGACTAGTTGGTTTGGCTGGACAATTAAACAGGTGGTATACGTCATGGGTGTCTACTTGACAAAGTGGACATAGATGAGATATGGTAGGATCTATTCTGGCTTTGTAATTATGGAGAGTTTTACATCACCCGGACCGAAGTTGGGCCAATGTTGCTCTTGTTGCTCACAGTAGTAGTAAGATTAATTGATTATTTATTTAATTTTTTTTTTATGATTTTACGGGTTACCCCATTTTACATGTTTATTAAAATATACAAATAGAAATACATTCATACAATAGTGGCATCATCGTATCCGATGGTAGCCATATTGATTCAAAGATTTTATCTCGGAGAGATTTTTCCGAGTCAACAAAACTGTCAACACCTACCATCAAGATATAATGATTACCCTGCTTCATGAGGCGGTTCATTGGGTTATTGTTTGCAATGTTGGTAGGGTAGGTGTTGGGGGAGAAGAGGTTGCAATTCCTCGCATTTTTAGGATTAGTTCTGAAATTTATTGAACTCAATAGCTCAAGTGTATTGAGTATTTTATGGAGGAAAAGCATATCTGATATTGCTCTCCTATTCTCCAGGGCCACTACGTTATGCTCAATCATAATTTGCTTAGAATTGTGATCCCTTATATCCATAGAGTTTCTCTGTTTAAAAGAAATATTACAATAGGTTTCTAAGCCAACCATCATACCACGTTGAATACACCAGTTCCCGTCGGATCACTGAAGTTATGCAACATCGGGCGTGGTCAGTACTTAAATGGGTGACCGCTGGGAACACCACGTATCATTGGCCCTTTTTTGCGGCCCAACCCAGGCTGTGTGAGGTCAATGTGGTACCTAGTTTGCAAGTTTCCAGCGAGTGGAGGGTAAAACCCCCGTCTTGAATGACCAATAGATGTTAAAGAGACGTTAAGCCAAATTAAAAGAAAACAAAAAAACAATCGGCTACAAACAAAGTACAATGAATGCGAATACAGTTTAGAATAATTATATTAGTACTACGTAAACGATTTTAAAAACAAAAACAATATTTTATTCAACCCGAAAATGCCCATAATTTCTGTTAGCAGCTCCCAATTTTAATGCCCCAATTTTAATGAGGATAAATTAACACTTGCCACTAAAAATGTACCCCGTCTCACCTAAATGTCGCGCGATCCACCCAGCCCAGAGAGCCAAACTTCTAAGGTCAGTATACTTCCCCAGTTTTAAGGGAACTCCATAATTCTGATTTGTGAATTGAAATTTTGTACACTGAAGGATAATTAAGATTTCTATCAATTTATTCAATCAAAACGTGAAAATCTATTACCAAATTAATAATAATACAATTGGGGAGCCATCTTTTTTACTTTCCTTTATCCTATAAAAAGGAAAGTATTGTAATGGGCTGAAATTTTCCATGTCGAGTTTCAGCCATTGGTCCGTGTACGTGTCCGTCTGTCTGTCTGTGAACAAAATATCTCAAGAACGGCAAGTGCTAGAGACATGAAATTTGGTATGTTTGTCAGTTTCCGTTGGCGTAGGCGGTTTTATACCGGTTTTTAGCGATTTTCGCATATCCTACTTAAAATGAGAATGATAATAGCTAGAACTTTAAACTTGGTGCCTTTTCGTATCAATTTCATACAAAAAATTGAAAAATACAACTTAGGTTGAAGTGTAATATATTGTTGGCCGCTAATTAGCGATTGAAGTCCGCTTTTTGGCGGTTTCGCTTAAAACCAGAATGGAAAAAGCTAAAACTTGGAATTTGGTGCCAATTCATATCAATTTCATATAATAAATTGAAAAATACAACTTAGGTTAAAGTGTATTAGGTATATATTTGTTTTTCCGCTCTAGGGATTTCAAAACGTGTTTTAGCATTGAAAACTTGACATCGAAAATTTCAGGCCATTATAATACTTTCTTCTTTTTTTATAGATAAAGAAAGTCGTGTGATGTTCTCACTAGATTTTTTGATAAAATTTTCATTCACGCGATGACACACACACACACACACATACACAACACACACACAGAGCAAAATTCTGCCGGACACGATCTTTCACTTAAATGCCTTAATTCTGCGTAATCTATATGTCATACAATTTAAATGTCATTGGACGTGTTTTTATGTCAATGACACCTTCCTGATATATTCACTTTATTCGGCTTGAAAATGTCACTAATGAAAAATCAAATTTGACCGCAAAATTTTTCCCCTGTGTCATGAGATGTTAAAGTAATCACAGCGAGGTTTTGATAGGTTTGGGAAATAGTTGTACACATTCAGCTAAAATCATTGTGTTGAAACGTAAATAGTAACAGTCTCAGTAGCTTAGTTGGTTGAGGCGGTGGGTTCGTAATCAGGAGGCTGTTGGTTCGAATCCAATTCCATCTGGTCACAATAGATCTAAATAGGCTGCCGTCGCGGACATATTTGTAGTCTCAATAGAGATTTGCAAGCAGTTCAGTAATAATTATACTAAACTAGCAGGATACGCCCGCTTCGCTTGGCGCCTTATAGGCATGATCGTTTATAGTTTCAGTTCCTTTTTTCGCGATAAAAAGTAGCCTATGTTCTTTCCTAAAGTTTAGTCTATCTCCATACTAAATTTCATCAAAATCGGTTCAGTAGTTTAAGCGTGAAAGCGTAACATACAGACAGACAGACATACATACATACAGAATACAGACATAGTTACTTTCGCATTTATATATTAGTATGGATTATAAGTATAGAGTAAAAGAGATGAATTTATTTTCTTGGCAATGCGCATTATTTCATTATCTATAGGTACTTATGAAACGAAAATTCCTTATAAAAACCGCCAAAAATGACGTAAAATATCAAAGGGTTTTTTTTTCGTGACGATTCCAAAGGTTCATTATTTGAAAAAATATATCTCATAAGGTACCTGATTAGGGAGAAGGTGGAAAATGTGTTTCTCCATCCAATAAAGGAGGCAGAGGTTCTCACGACATGTTTTTTTGTTTTCTTAGAAGGTTTGTTGTTTTGGAGTTGGGGGAGACTTCTTAAGGTTTCTGTTATTGAGAAGTAGAAGGCTGATACAAACTTGAAATCTCATAAGGTACCTGATTAGGGAGAAGGTGGAAAATGTGTTTCTCCCCCCAATAAAGGAGGCAGAGGTTCTCACGGCATGTTTTTTTGTTTTCTTAGAAGGTTTGTTGTTTTGGAGTTGGGGGAGACTTCTTAAGGTTTCTGTTATTGAGAAGTAGAAGGCTGATACAAACTTGAAATCTTATAAGGTACCTGACTGTTCATTGTCATTTGCCGAGATTAACCAGCTCCGATTGCTCAGTGGTCTTTCACTCGGTAGACCTGGTTTAAATCCTGCATGGGGCAATAATTTGTTACTTTGAATGTTTTGAGGGTCACTGAGCCTCGTGAGGACAATGAGTAGCTATGGAGATAAATATACATAGGGACAGGCCCGACGAGAAGGGGGGGAATCTCCCCAGGCTTGGGATTTCCTAGAGGCCGAGTGAGAAAATTATCATAATTAATTGTTTCATGTTTTTTTCTGAATAATAAATAAATCAACTTAAAAGTTTTGAAAAAAATTCAAACATACAAAATCAGAAGTTTAGTCATAGTGGGCTAATATGGGACAATGGCTATTGCAGGACACTGATTTTAAAATATAGTGCGACCTTTCAGCTTGTACAGCAATCATAAATATTGGTATATTTCGTTAACATTAACATCTGATAATCGAATTATGTGTTGCCAAGAAGAAGCGTACACGCCTTTTCACATCCACTTTTTGGTAACGCGCTCCCCTTTCTTGAAATGAAGATCGCTCGATAATTTCAGACGATCCACCAAATTGACGGCAATCTGGATATCGCTTGACGACTAGATTGCCAAGTGTTTGACGTCAAGCGACCGTCATGGGCGATATCCGAGGTCCGGCCATGCGCACTACGGTCTCAGTCCACGGTTCCTCCTGTGATCCCCTAGTTGTTGTTGTCAGTAGGGATGGGATTTTCGACTCACCTACATAAGTCGACTCGATCCTCAATATGAGTCGACTCTCGATCTCGACTCTTTAAAAAAAAAAAAAAAAAAAAAGGTACTCTTAAGTCGACTCATTTCAAAAAGATGAGTCGAGTCATGAGTAGACTCGTGGATGACTAACCCATCCCTAGTTGTCAGGCAGTCACGTGTTTTTTATCTATTGCGTTGGAAACGAGATTGCTTGTTTGATTGCTATGACAAAAAAAGACAACTTTCGACCGGCGATGTGATTGCCGGCAATCAAATTGTTAGCCGATGAGCGACCGTGTCGCCTAATGTATGGGTAACATTGGGTATCTCAAGTTTCAGCAATTTGTCCGTATGTGTGTCCGTTTGTCTGTCGGTTTGTGAAAATATATTTTAAGAACAATAAATGTTCGAGACTTGAAATTAGGTATGTTTATCAGTTTTACGCCGATACACGACACTTTTGGTCAAAATCGAATAAATCGTTGGCGGTTTTCTGCATAAAACGAGAATGGTGAGCGTTAGAACTTGAAATTTGGCTGAAGTCCAATCAATCGTAGGTCGTTATTTACCGCTTTTTAGTGTTTTTTGCCGATTTTTGAGTGTTTTTCACAAATCCTGACTAAAAGGTAGACTTGAAATTTTGCTAATTATGTCATTGTTTTTATTGGACGCGTCATGAAACTTCCAATTAAAGTCGATTTTACTGTTGGTGGTTTTGCCCCCTTTTGACAGTCTAGAACAGAGATTCCCAAACTGGGGACGTGAAGGCAAGCCAAGGGGGGCGCAAAACTAGTCTATTATTATTTAGTTAAATATATGTACACAATTTTTTTAAAAAAGGTAATTTTATTGAACATGATGTTTAGAATATTAGCATTCAGCAACACATTAGCGTTTTGAATGAGATAGCATTCAGCACACTCAAGAGTCTATTTTTTTTATTATATAATCATTCACGACTCAAATACGCTTACCTGGAGACGATTACAAAGATGGCCAGGACATTGACTACACGTCCTCACGATGAACCTGAAACTGACAGCATCACAGTTCCAAGCATAGGCCATCAAAATCATTTTGGTAATCTCATTTTCACCATTTATTTCCAAAAAATTCACAAGTTTAAAATGGAGATAACTTTTTCAACATTAATCTAAATAATCAAGAAACAAGTCGATGATTTCAAACAAATTATATTTTTGTTTTTTCATACATAGACATCAAGAAAATTTAGAAGAGGTTCCCAAACTGGGGGGGGNCACATTAGCGTTTTGAATGAGATAGCATTCAGCAACACATTAGCGTTTTGAATGAGATAGCATTGAGCAATTTGAATGAGATAGCATTCAGTAACACCCATACCCATTAATAAATTATAATGTAAGGGGGAAAGCCGCCCAGGCTTTCATTTCAAGAAAGGGGGCGCGATACCAAAAAGTTTTGGAATTATAATAATATAGAGATTTGGGCTCTGGGATCCTCAAAACGTGTTTTGGCATTGTAAACTCAACACAATCATACATTTTCAGACCATTACAATACTTTTGTTTTTGTTTTTTTATTATTTTCTCTTCCCATAAAAGATAAAGCATTGTAATCCTGCAGAAAATTTGAACATTTTTTTTTATAGATAAGGTAAGTCATGTGCTGTTCACAAGATTTTTAATTGTTAAAATCATCGAAAAAATCAGCATTCGAAAGTAAAAAGTTTAATAAGAAAAATAAAATATAGAACAGTAAGGCGTTGGGGGGGGGGAGCTGCCTTCTATCTCAGATATTAGGTACCAACGTAGTGAAAAATTAGAAATCAGAGAAAATCAAAATAAATTGAATTAATTTGTCTGGGTTGTAGGAAGCGAATATTACTGTTTTTCTCGTTCATTGTCTACACTCAATTTTTTTAACCCTAGGATTGCCAAGCTCTATTTAATTACGTGCATTGCCAANTAATTTCTCTATGATCTATCTTCTATCTATATTGTCTGCACTCAATTTTTTTAAAAGTCGCACATTTGACTGAAAAATTACTAAATTTCTAATTTCTCTATGATCTATCTTCTATCTATATTGTCTGCACTCAATTTTTTTAAAAGTCGTACATTTGACTAAAAAATTACTAAATTTCTAATTTCTCTATGATCTATCTTCTATCTATATTGTCTGCACTCAATTTTTTTAAAAGTCGTACATTTGACTAAAAAATTGCTAAATTTCTAATTTCTCTATGATCTATCTTCTATCTATATTGTCTGCACTCAATATTTTTAAAAGTCGCACATTTGACTGAAAAATTACTAAATTTCTAATTTCTTTATATTGTCTATATTGTCTGCACTCAATTTTTTAAAAGTCGCACATTTGACTGAAAAATTACTAAATTTCTAATTTTTCTATGATATATCTTCTATCTATATTGTCTGCACTCAATTTTTTAAAAGTCGCACTTTGACTGAAAAATTACTAAATTTCTAATTTCTCTATGATCTATCTTCTATCTATATTGTCTGCACTCAATTTTTTAAAAGTCGCACATTTGACTGAAAAATTACAAAATTTCTAATTTCTCTATGATCTATATTCTATCTATATTGTCTGCACTCAATTTTTTAAATGTCGTACATTTGACTGAAAAATTACTAAATTTCTAATTTCTCTATGATCTATCTTCTATCTATATTGTCTGCACTCAATTTTTTTAAAAGTCACACATTTGACTGAGAAATTACTAAATTTCTAATTTCTCTATGATCTATCTTCTATCTATATTGTCTGCACTCAATTTTTTTAAAAGTCGCACATTTGACTGAAAAATTACTAAATTTCTAATTTCTCTATGATCTATCTTCTATCTATATTATTATTATCTTCATTTAAGTTTTTCTAACTTTCACCACCAAAGAGGTGGCTGGTCGTGTCCTGTGACCAAGAAAAGCAGGGCCGGATTAACAATAGTAGCACTTGTAGCACGTGCTACGGTCCCCGCGCTTTGACAACTTACACTAGATATTTTGATATTTCTTGGTTGACAATTGAAAAAGCATATCATTTTGACGGGGCCCCCGACTCTTCAAAGTATGTAGTAAAATATAATTTAGTTTCCAAAGTTTTATTACTGAAAATAATAAATGAACGTCCACAGTTTCGTACGAATTCTTACATGATTGTCACCTCTTACATCTGCTGTTCATTATTATGAACAAAATAAAAAAAAAATACAAAGCGAGAAGTTTTTTAGTTTGATTTTTCAACAAGCAGACAAATCAAAATTAAAAACAAAAGGAATTAATCAAAAGTTTAATTAAATGAATTAAACATGATTAATTAATGATAATATTGCAGACAGTTGGTGTAGACCAGGGGTTCCCAAACTTTTTGGTACCGCGCCACCCTTTCTTGAAATGAAAGCCTCCCACCCCCCACCCCCTCTACATTACATTATAAATTATGATTGGGTATGAACGCTATTGTGTTGCTGAATGCTATCTCATTCAAAACGCTAATGTGTTGCTGAATGCCATCTCATTCAAAACGCTATAGTGTTGCTGAATGCTATCTCATTCAAAACGCTAATGTGTTGCTGAATGCTATCTCATTCAAAACGCTAATGTGTTGCCGAATGCTATCTCATTCAAAACGCTAATGTGTTGCTGAATGCTATCTCAACCAAAACACTAATGTGTTGCTGAATCTGGCATTCATTCAAATTTTCTAAACATCATGTTCAATAAAATTACCTTTGAAAAAAAATCGTGTACATATATTTCAACTAAATGATAATGATTCAACTGATCTCGCGCCCCCCCCCCTTGGTTTGCCTTCACGCTCACCTAAGGAGGCGCGCCCCCCAGTTTGGGAACCGAGTATCACCCGGCCTGGCTGCGCCACTGCAGCTGTAGGTATTTAGGTGACATATCGTATCTGGTAGCATTACTGTTATGTGTGTGTGTTGTTCGGGTTTTAAGGACCCAAATGTTAGGTTGTCCTTTGGTCGGCTTTCTGAGCATATTTTAAACAATCTATCCAATGTCACTAAGCCACACTTCACAATTTCCTCATATTCGTAATGCTATCAATTGTCAACAGGAGCCCGAATTACCCACGTGCGTTCCTTAAGCAGGCAGTGTTTCTCAAATTTCATTCTACTTCATCACATGAAAAATTAAAAGAAAAATCAAACGAATGGTGATCCGCTGTGTATTTTATCCAATTCAGTTGGGGGGGGGGGGGGGAGGCNTTTTCCTACTAGATTTTTTTTAGCTCCAATATAAATACGTAAATAAGAAATCGTCAAAAATTCTGTCATCCGACATGGCACTTTTTTTTTTCGTCATCACGATTATAAAATCACCAATATGGAAACACTGGATGAAACATCGTTATTGAGAGAGAGAGAGAGAGAAACTGCAATCGCAATAAAAATTACTGCTCAGGATCGAACCCCCGGCCTCTAGGATACGAGTTCCTCCCCCCCTCCAAAGTTTCCATTATTATAGTGTGATTGTGCACCCCCAAAGCAATAGAGCTATAACCGCTCATGGAATTACCCCAAAACAAAATCAGACCACAGAAAGAAAAGTAAAAATATCGAAAAACCCCTTTTCTCAAATTGTTGACCCGACCAGAAATCGAACCCGGCACCTCTTTGTTGCAAGCTGAGGTTGATGCACATTGTACCACGGAGACGTTGTTTTTTTTCTTTTTATTGTTTCACGAAAGAATTTGGTGATTTGGTATCTTTTCTTAATAGCTTATCCACTGCTGAAAATAAAGTGTTTTTGCTTAAATATTGTCCTGGAATGCGGGGCGGGGCGGGGGGGGGGTATAATNGGGGGGGGGGGGGAGAGTTAATTGTCGACGTCATTGCAGACAGTGGTCACCTAATCGTGACTATTGTTTTTTCATGAAATAGTCTTCTGACACGTCATGGCAGACAGTGGTCACGTAATCGTGACTATTGTTTTTCATGAAAATGTCTTCTGCCACGTCATGGCAGACAGTGGTCACCTAAGCGTGACAATTGTTTTTTCATGAAAATGACTTCTGCCGCGTCATGGCAGACAGTGGTCACCTAAGCGTGACAATTGTTTTTTCATGAAAATGTCTTCTGCCACGTCATGGCAGACAGTGGTCACCTAATCGTGACTATTGTTTTTTCATGAAAATATCTGCTGACACGTCATGGCAGACAGTGGTCACCTAATCGTGACTATTGATTTTTCATGAAAATGTCTTCTGCCACGTCATGGCAGACAGTGGTCACCAATCGTGACTATTGTTTTTTCATGAAAATGTCTTCTGCCACGTCATGGCAGACAGTGGTCACGTAATCGTGACTATTGTTTTTCATGAAAATGTCTTCTGCCACGTCATGGCAGACAGTGGTCACCTAATCGTGACAATTGTTTTTTCATGAAAATATCTTCTGCCACGTCATGGCAGACAGTGGTCACCTAATCGTGACAATTGTTTTTTCATGAAAATGTCTGCCGCCACGCCATGGCAGACAGTGGTCACCTAATCGTGACAATTGTTTTTTCATGAAAATGTCTTCTGACACGTCATGGCAGACAGTGGTCACCTAATCGTGACTATTGTTTTTTCATGAAAATGTCTTCAGCCACGCCATGGCAGACAGTGGTCACCTAATCGTGACTATTGTTTTTACATGAAAATATCTTCTGTCACGTCATGGCAGACAGTGGTCACCTAATCGTGACTATTGTTTTTTCATGAAAATGTCTTCTGCCACGCCATGGCAGACAGTGGTCACCTAATCGTCACAATTGTTTTTTCATGAAAATATCTGCTACCACGCCATGGCAGACAGTGGTCACCTAATCGTCACAATTGTTTTTTCATGAAAATATCTTCTACCACGCCATGGCAGACAGTGGTCACCTAATCGTGACTATTGTTATTTCATGAAAATGTCAGATGATTTATGTCAAACCAATGAGAAATATTCCAAATCTAAAATACTAATTACATCAATATGCTCCTTCCATGATTGATTGCAAATGAAATTAGACTTGTGTGTGCTCCATAAATACAGGGTGTAACATAATACTAATTACATCAATATGCTCCTTCCATGATTGATTGCAAATGAAATTAGACTTGTGTGTGCTCCATAAATACAGGGTGTAACATAATACTAATTACATCAATATGCTCCTTCCATGATTGATTGCAAATGAAATTAGACTTGTGTGTGCTCCATAAATACAGGGTGTAACATAATACTAATTACATCAATATGCTCCCTCCATGATTGATTGCAAATGAAATTAGACTTGTGTGTGCTCCATAAATACAGGGTGTAACATAATACTAATTACATCAATATGCTCCCTCCATGATTGATTGCAAATGAAATTAGACTTGTGTGTGCTCCATAAATACAGGGTGTAACATAATACTAATTACATCAATATGCTCCCTCCATGATTGATTGCAAATGAAATTAGACTTGTGTGTGCTCCATAAATACAGGGTGTAACATAATACTAATTACATCAATATGCTCCCTCCATGATTGATTGCAAATGAAATTAGACTTGTGTGTGCTCCATAAATACAGGGTGTAACATAATACTAATTACATCAATATGCTCCCTCCATGATTGATTGCAAATGAAATTAGACTTGTGTGTGCTCCATAAATACAGGGTGTAACATAATACTAATTACATCAATATGCTCCCTCCATGATTGATTGCAAATGAAATTAGACTTGTGTGTGCTCCATAAATACAGGGTGTAACATAATACTAATTACATCAATATGCTCCCTCCATGATTGATTGCAAATGAAATTAGGCTTGTGTGTGCTCCATAAATACAGAGTGTAACATAATACGGCATGTATTCATGCTACACCCTTAACTTATTGTACAACCTGATGTTTTCCTTTATTTGATCGTAGTATATTTAGTTTGATTTACGGCACGTATTCATGCTACACCCTTAACGTATTGTGCAACCTGATGTTTCCCTTTATTTGACCGTAGTATATTTGGTTTGATTTACGGCATGTATTCATGCTACACCCTTAACCTATTGTACAACCTGATGTTTCCCTCTATTTGACCGTAGTATATTTGGTTTGATTTACGGCATGTATTCATGCTATACCCTTAACGTATTGTACAACCTGATGTTTCCCCTTATTTGACAGTAGTATATTTGGTTTGATTTACGGCATGTATTCATGCTACACCCTTAACGTACTGTGTAACCTGATGTTTCCCTTTATTTGACCGGAGTATATTTGGTTTGATTTACGGCATGTATTCATGCTACACCCTTAACGTACTGTGTAACCTGATGTTTCCCTTTATTTGACCGGAGTATATTTGGTTTGATTTACGGCACGTATTCATGCTACACCCTTATCGTATATTTTGATTGCCCTTTTCCAATATTGAGACATTAAATTGCTTTATATTCGAATAGAAAAACATCATAAATCAAAAAATATTAAAAATGAGTACACGACATTGCAACATATACGTGAGGCACATTTTAAAATAAAAGCTGAACTTTAAAAACAAATAATAGGCAAAGTTTTGCAAACATACTTGTATATCAATTACTTGTAAGCCAACAATGATACCATGTTGATGAATACACCAGTTCCCGTCAGATCACTGAAGTTAAGCAACGTCGGGCGTGGTCAGTACTTGAATGGGTGACCGCTTGGGAACACCACGTATAGTTGGCTCATTTTTCCAGCCCAAACTAGGCTGGTTGAGGTCAATGTGGGTTGCTGGTTTGCAATCTTCTTGCGAATGGAGGGTAAAACCCCCATTTTGAATGACCAATAGATGTTAAAGAGACCTTAAGGTAAATTTTAAAAAAAAAATACTTGTAAAAACAAGTACTTGTAATCATAGACACACGTGGATATTTCCCGAGCCAGTTAGCTCTGTTGAATAAATATGGTTTCATGCTGTGGAATCTGTGGGATCGGTTTGAGTCCAGGTAATGACGGATATACAATATGTCTCAGACGTCCTGCCCGGTGTCCATAACTTTTGAACCGCTTGGAATTTTTGAATTCTGTTTGTTTCTAGGGATGGAAAAGGGTGCATGGCCATTCGAATGGTAACATCAGTATCCAGGTTCGAATCTTGGAAGTGGCTTTTTTGGACACAAAGTGTCGATTTCTCGGGAAATTTAAATGGAATGGTACAAATATTTTTTTGAAGAATAAAAGTGTGAATAAAATAAGGAATATTACCATTTTTATTTTTTCAAAAAAAAAAAATAATAATCAGGGGTGGAGCCAGAGGGGTTCAAATCCAAAACTTGTTACACCCTGTATAACGGAAAGCAAATTTAATTTTGATGGGGAATTCGTTAAGAGTGACTCAAAAAAGGTTTTTCATCTACATAAGTGATAAAAATAACAACTTCTAAGTTTTATCAGTGCCGTAGGCCCAGATAACCAAATCTCCTATTTCTACCAGATACCAGAACTTAAAATTACGTCTTTTAGAAAACTGCCATTTTGAATTAGAAGGTCTGAAGTAAGAATATGATTTAAGACTTAAAATAGGGAGTGGCCTCAATAATGAACCATTTTAGCAAAAAAAAAAAAAATTACTAACCCTCACACTTATTCACAACTGCATATTAAGAACACTTCAATTAATATGCAGTTTTTCTATAGAAATTTTCTCATTAATACGGCTCTGTTGTGAATGAGTTTGAGGGTTAGTAACTATTTTTTTTTTTTTATTAATTTTCCACCCCTAAAACGTTTAAAAAGACTTTTTAAATTATAATAAACCACATTTTAAGCTCCAAAAAAATAATAATAGTATCTGTCTGGTACTCAGTACAGAGTCCCTTCAACCCGTACCAGATGTTTCAACAACTCTGGCCTTTTTTATATACCACTCCATCAGTGTGCCGATATGTCACCTCTTTATAAATCTCTGCGTATTTTTAACCAATATCAAAATGAATTAGATATTTTCTCAGTTCAAAATAATTTCAAAGACCAACTATTAACAAGCATCATACCACTACACCACCAACCCATAAAATACTTCTTCTTTATAGGATTAGGTAAGTAAAAATTTCGGTGAGAAATTTTCCTACTAGATTTTTTTTTAGCTCCAAAAATTCATCTTCTTCTTCTTGATGAGCTTTTTCAAAACCATTTCTCTCTCTTACAGCTTCTTTTTCGTTACAGTGGAAAGCTGCTCTCAGTTCAAGTTTGAACTTCAAACTGATTGTTTCGTAGCAAAGTTTCGAACTTTTTTTTTCAAAACTTAAACAAACTCGAAATATTTTATTTTCCCATTGTTTTTCTATAAAATAGTTCGAAATAAAAACGTATTTTTTTTTTTTTTTTTTTTTTTTTTTTTTTTGTAATAAAAAAAAATTATAATACAGGCGGTATAGTTTCTAATTTTTGAGAATTCAGTAAGTTTTTATTGGAATAAGTTCAAGATTTTCACGGAGTGTTACTGAAAATTAGTATTTTTTTATTATCATTAAAAGGTATCATCGTTAGTAATCAGTTGTGATTATCTCATGTTAATTTATCTCTAAAAGGATCTGGTGTATTTAAGTAAACATATTGCCAGAGGAAAAGGTCTGCTTCTTGATATTTACATATTTTTACAATTTTCAGGCGTTCACAAGAATACACAATGAAACAGCTGGTTAACATATGTATCTGCTACGGTAAAAGTAGATAATTGGTGATTGTATACAATCACCGGTAAATGTAGGAAATAATTCTCAAATGTTTAATCGGATTTTTTTTAAATATGCCGAGAAGCCGAGGTTTTTTTTTTGTTTTGTTTTTATTTATTATTTTATCAATATACAACGATACGTGGTGTTCCCAAGCGGTCACCCATCCAAGTACTGACAACGCCCGGATGTTGCTTAACTTCAGTGATCTGACGGGAACTGGTGTATTCAACGTGGTATGATCGTTGGCTCCGTAACATATCTAATTCACAAACATTACATTCCCCTAATTTCATTTTCACTTCTAAAAAGTTGCACCTTAGAGACGAGGGTTCCATTTTGCAAATGGTGGATCTATCTTTTATCTGTCTCTTAATCTCCGGGCTGTGGGTGCGAGTACCACGTTAGACGCTAACTATGGTAAACGGATTGGGACAGACCCCAAACAGAGTAAGGAGTTTTCAGTCGCACTATCTGTTTAATTAAATTGGGGGCGGCTGATTTGGCCTACGGTCAACTGATTAATGCGCTGTCCTAATAAGTTACTATACGTTAAAAAAAAATTGGCTTAACGTCTCTTTAACATCTATTGGTCATTCAAGACGGGGGTTTTACCCTCCATTCACTGGAAACTTGCAAACCAGCTACCCACATTATCATGCTTCTTTCGTGAGTATTTGACACTTTTTCCCCGATCAGGGGCGGAGTTATGGGGGGGTCATGAAATGAAAATGCCTAAAACTTTTTTATGAGTATTTTTTTGGTGTTTTAAGGTATGACATGTCTTCTAAAACTTGTTTTGCTACAAAAAAGATCGGAATAGCTCTTGTCTAAAACCAACCGTTCACCGTTGACCTTTTAAAATCACTAAAATTGAGCGTAGGACGATTCTAAATATGAAGTACCTATCATGACCCCCATAACTCCGAACCAGATCGGGGAAAAAGTACCAAATACTGACCAAAGAAGCATGATAACTATCGGAGACGTCATGCAAAAACGATTTTTAATAATTATTTTCAAGGTCGTAGCCAGCATCTGGCCTAGGGGGGGCAGCTGACATTTTCATGTCGGGAGGGGGGTGGGTCGATAAAGTAAATCGGTACTTATTTAATAATAAACCCCCAGGGGTAACTGATAATTAAGTTATTGGGGGGGGGGCGACTCAGGGCCTGTGATAAATATCGATAAAGGAAAGTGCCAANTGATTTATTTCTTTTACAGATTTTGCCCCCTGGTCCCTGAAGAATATCCCTTATTGTAATGTGTCAGAGGTTAAAGAAACCTCTGAAACACAGTAAATAATAATAATAATAATAATGAATGAGTAGATACCTTAATGTAAATGTGATCTTGTTAGTGTTTTATCTTGTATGGCTATGCGTTGATTGAAAGTGTGAGTTGATCTGATATGGTGAGACCTGGATGTGTTATGCAGGTTCATTTTTTAGCTCGCTTAAAAAAAAAAAAAAATTCCCACACACACACAATTTGTTATTTTACGTTTCTAAGTATATGTGGAACTAGCAGGATACGCCCGCTTCGCTTGGCGCCTTATAGGCATGGCCGTTTATAGTTTCAACCCCTTTTTTCGCCATAAAAAGTAGCCTATGTCCTTTCCTAAAGTTTAGTCTATCTCCATACCAAATTTCATCAAAATCGGTTCAGTAGTTTAAGCGTGAAAGCGTAACATACATACAGACAGAGTTACTTTCGCATTTATATATTAGTATGGATGAAAGTATGGAATATGGATATGGATTAGTATGGATTAAAGTATCGAATAAAAAAAAATATTAGGTACATGTGAAACTCCCCTATGTCAAACTCCAACATTTTCTAAACTATCTCTGTGTCATAAATCAGGTCTATTTGTTGCCCGACGAGGTGAGGGTCAAAGCAAAAAACCTAATATTGCATTTATAATCAGAAAGAAAATTCCGGACCCGATAGAACAATATACGCCCCCCGCCCATCACCTATTACAATTTCAGCTAAAATTATTGTATGTACAGCGGACTCCTGAGAAAATTTTGGTCCGGGAGAATACCCCCCCCCCCCCCCCNGGATTTTATCCTCTCAATTAATTGATAATTTGACCACAATAATAGTACAAGCTTACTGCTGGGGTAAAGGGACTCATTAGTCTCATTCGAGCAGTATAAATAAGCAGTATTATTATTATCGTATAAGTATACTTATACCCTGGGTACTTTATACGTATACCCTAACAAGCGCTACGCCTCTATATCCACAATGATATCTTTCAGGGCAGATGGATTTTATTTACCACGTAGGAGAGCTGATTTAGGATTCCTCTACTCTAGTCATGGTAACTCAATTGGCGAAAAAGGAATATTCCAAATTTTGCCAACCTAGTTGGCTTTGAGGTAGCGCTCCTGTTTTCGATTGTGAACCCAAAAGCTTTCACTATCTCAGTCGACTCGGGAGTAATAAATAGGAACTCTATTCATTTGCAATTAAGAAGGGGGACAAACTTCACCTAATTATGAATAAAGACAAGTTGCAGTTAAGAAGGGGAAAAACTTCACCTAATTATGAAGAAAGACAGGTTGCAGTTAAGAAGGGGAAAAACTTCACCTAATTATGAAGAAAGACAGGTTGCAGTTAAGAAGGGGAAAAACTTCACCTATATATGAAGAAAGACAGGTTGCAATTAAGAAGGGGGAAAACTTCACCTAATTATGAAGAAAGACAGGTTGCATTTAAGAAGGGGGAAAACTTCACCTAATTATGAAGAAGGACAGGTTGCAATTAAGAAGGGGGAAAACTTCACCTAATTATGAAGAAAGACAGGTTGCAGTTAAGAAGGAGAAAAACTTCACCTAATTATGAAGAAAGACAGGTTGCAATTAAGAAGGGGAAAAACTTCACCTAATTATGAAGAAAGACAGGTTGCAATTAAGAAGGGGAAAAACTTCACCTAATTATGAAGAAAGTTAGGTTGCAATTAAGAAGGGGAAAAACTTCACCTAATTATGAAGAAAGACAGGTTGCAATTAAGAAGGGGAAAAACTTCACCTAATTATGAAGATAGACAGGTTGCAATTAAGAAGGGGAAAAACTTCACCTAATTATGAAGAAAGACAGGTTGCAATTAAGAAGGGGGAACAAACTTCACCTAATTATGAAGAAAGACAGGTTGCAATTAAGAAGGGGAAAAACTTAACCTAATTATGAAGAAGACAGGTTGCAATTAAGAAGGGAAACAAACTTCACCTAATTATGAAGAAGACAGGTTGCAATTAAGAAAGGGAACAAACTTCATCTAATTATGAAGAAAGTTAGGTTGCAATTAAGAAGGGAAACAAACTTCACCTAATTATGAAGAAGACAGGTTGCAATTAAGAAAAGGGAACAAACTTCTCCTAATTATGAAGAAGACAGGTTGCAATTAAGAAAGGGGAACAAACTTAACCTAATTATGAAGAAGACTGGTTGCAATTATGAAGTGGAAAAACTTCACCTAATTATGAAGAAGACGGGTTGCAATTAAGAAGGGGAAAAACTTCACCTAATTATGAAGAAGACAGGTTGCAATTATGAAGGGGAAAAACTTCACCTAATTATGAAGAAGACAGGTTGCAATTATGAAGGGGAAAAACTTCACCTAATTATGAAGAAGACAGGTTGCAATTATGAAGGGGAAAAACTTCACCTAATTATGAAGAAGACTGGTTGCAATTATGAAGTGGAAAAACTTCACCTAATTATGAAGAAGACAGGTTGCAATTATGAAGGCGAAAAACTTCACCTAATTATGAAGAAGACAGGTTGCAATTAAGAAGGTGAAAAATGTTTACCTAATTATGAAGAAAGGTTTTTGCATTTGATTTTAAGGGTACAATTTTTTTTTCTGAAGAAAGGCCCTTCTGTTAGAAATCAACTTTTCACATTTTTCCCCCGAATACCCAAAGGTCCCCAGCGAGGAGCTTTTATGATCTATAGGAATGTTGATGTATCGGATGATTTGGATTTGATGAAATGTGTGGAGAAAATGTAATTTTCAGGTAATAATTTTGAGTTACCTCACAAAAGTCACAGGGGGATATGTCAGGGGACAAGGAGAGCCAGAGGAATTCACCGCGCCGAGAAATCAAGCGGCCATGACAAAACTAATGAATTGCACAATTTCAGCTGCCCCCCCCTAGGCCAGATGCTGGCTACGCCCTTGACAAACCATCTTAACTACTGAACTTAAAAAAACTCCCTTTGCTTGTGAACACAATGTTTCTATCCCCTCACTGTCTAGGAGGTACTGTCTCAAAGTACTACCCAATTCAAAAATATACTATGTAGAGAATTAATTAGGAAATAATCTATTAGGAACGCTTATAAAAAGAACATTTTTCTGAGTTTAAACTCAGACAAACAAACTATTTTTTGTTGTATTTCAACTTAATTTGAAACATGTAACTACTTAATTTAATAATTTTTATCGCTTAAGATCTGATAGTTTTAAAGTAAGTGATAATGTGCGATTCGAAACGGACGAATTTTTATTATTTTGTGTTAATAATGATTGCGTTAGGAGCAAAGCATGGACAGTGTGATGACAGGGGGTAAGTATTGTGTTACATTTTCTTTTCTTTTTACATCTAAATCGAAATCATTGCTCCGAAAGAACGCTGAGAGCGACAAGATCGCCATGCGATGGGAAAAATGCATACCGCTCTAAAAACAGAACAGTAAAAAATGCATACCGCTCTAAAAACAGAACAGTAAAAAATGCATACCGCTCTAGAAACTAATTGAACAGTAAAAAATGCATACCGTTCTAAAAACAGAACAGTAAGAGGTAGTGCTAAAGTTGGTGCCTGAGAAAATACATTTTCTTCATAAAACACGCCACGATCTTTAGAGAAATTTGAACCGGAAAAATCTGCTAATAGCTTTGCAAAAAATCTGAATAATGAGAGGATTTTTGTGTCGTTTAGCAATTAGAGTACTGATTTTTTTCGGGTCAACTTTCTGTGCCAAATTCCGGAGAAATAAAATAAAATCGATTGAAAAGCGAATGAATGTTCCGACACTTTTTTTGTAATAACATTTGTGACAACTTTGTAATTGTTTCCAGGGCCGATTTAACAATAGTAGCACTTGTAGCACGTGCTACGGGCCTCGCGCTTTGACAACTTACACTAGATATTTCGACATTTCTGGGTTCACAAATGAAAAAACATATCATTTTGAGGGGGCCCCCAACTCTTCAAAGTATGTAGTAAAATCTAATTTAGGAAAGTACAAGTAGGTACCTACTACCTAGGAACTTAATAAAGAAACGAGTATTGCAACATAAGCAAATTGTTTTTTTTTTGCTCGAGCGGTAAACATGTTTTATTGATAATCAAAATTTAATTTTACTTTTCTCTACCAGCTGTAGGTACTAGACCAAAAGGTCAAAAGATAATCAATTTTTATACTGGCTCCAAAATGTAAACTACTTAGGCGGTGTCTGCGGGGGATGGAGGGAGCCCCGCTCTGTGAAAGTGCTAGGGGTCCCGCGGAAGGTTAATCCGGCCCTTTTTGTTTCTCTGGTTCAAAACGAAGCGAAAACGGCATATGCTTAATAGAGTATTTTGTGATGGAAATATCCTGTTCTCCCTGTATATCTCAAAAACAGTTAGAGATACTATAAAAAAGTGCGGAATTCATCTTGAAGGAAATTTAATTGTCGTTCATTAAAGTTAGAAAAAGAAACCTTACAAGCGTAGGATTGCTTTTTCTAACTCATTCCTTAATGTTTTCGAGTTTTAGCGACAACGCAAAAAAAAAAAAAAAAATCTGGCCCTGTTTTTATTAAACTTTGCTTAGAGATACGTGGGGGGAAGGTCCTGATCCGGCTCCCCCCCCTAAATAGGTCAGTTGGTTGAGGCGGTGGATTCGTTAGAAGGAGGCTGTTGGTTCGAATCTATTTACATCCCCGCCTCTTTAAAATACACAATAGATCATTTAGAAAGGTTGCAGTGATAATTGCAGTCTCAATATAGAGCTTATTAGACGTAAAGACTGACTTAAGGATTCCATGTTATTATCGTACATTACATATTATCGTACATTACATTTTGCGTAACGAAGATAAATCATTGTGAACGTGAAGACTGACTTAAGGATTCCATGTTATTGAGACACCCTGTACATTATCGTACATTACATTTTGCGTAACGAAGATAATATATTGTAACTAACTTCTTTACTTCCCCATGCCTGAGTTACATATTTATCTCGTAAAAAAGTAAACTTTATTTTATAATATTCGAACACAGAAATGAATGGCAGATTGGGGAAAAGGATATAATTCATTGAAACCCCAAAAGGGTTTCTCAAAATAATTTAATAATGTGTGCGCCCAAATCAAACACCTTCTTTAGTAGGTATTGTTGTAGACTTAGGGTTCGAGGATTAAGTAGTCGTTGATTAAAAATGAGTTAACTAACTAAAAAAAAAGTAGAAAAGAAACTTAAAACACTTTATTAAAGAAAACACAATTAAAAGATTAACAAAAATTTGTATACTGTTTAACTTCTCAAATACCGTATTCAAATCACGCGAGAAAACTACGTAATTCACACACGAAAAATTCACAAATTAATCACTCGCTAACACACAACTATAGAAACTGACTTCACTTTTAAGACTGACTGACTGACTCAAATCTCTGCACGAAGTCCCTTTTATAGATTCAAAACAATTTTCTAGAACGATCCCGAATAAAAAAAATTCTACATCTTTCTACATGTTCTCGAATGGGGAAGTAAAAATACGCAGTACACATTCTTCGCATACTGGAAATTCTTCTTAAACAAACTTACAATGTTCTCGAATCTTATAGAAGGAGAAATCAAAATAAAAGGAGAAGTGTCGCTGTCTATAAACAGAATGTTTACATTAGAATCATAATATTAGAGATCAAGCTCTCTTATGCTCTATTCACTTCAGTATTATCACACTGTGAATGCAGCTCTTTATTGAGACTGCAATTATCATTGCAACTTTTCAAAATGATCTATTATGAACGGTATTTTAAAGAGGCGGAGATTGAATTAGATTCGAAGCAACATCTGCCTGTTTACGAATCCACCGCCTCAACCAACTAATCAACTTAGTTTGTAAACTCAAATAGTGGCTCACAAGGGATGGGGGTCCGGGTCAAGTTTTTATGCGCATACAGTGATCATACCCAGTATTGCCTTTTGCAGGATTAGCGGGTATATACGTTGAAATAGTGTCCTCACCATTTCACCTTTCTAGAACAAATTACTTAGAACAATTAAGTGGAATTCATAGGTAGATATATGTTGAAGGGTTTTAAATACACCCTCCCCCCCCAGGTTTTGACCGAACCAGACTGGCGATTTCAGGGCTAAATATGACTGTACCAAAAAAAAGTCACGCATGCACATACAGACCCTCAATATTCCTAACCTCTCGGGGGGGNTGGGGGGGGGGGGGAGATGTTCATCTTAACGCTTATATTGATAAAATAAACAAACTTGCACTGGACATTAAAACCTAGTAACATTTGCTACTTTTTTCATGTTGGTACAACCATGTACAACTATGGCTTCCGAACAAAATAAAGATGTCTTCAATTCAGTTCAATATATTCAAATTCTTCAATAAACACGGAAGAAAAAGTTTTTTTTTCAAAATAAATTAAAATTAAAGTGAATTAATTAATCTCCCACCCATAAAACGTTTAAAAAGACTTTTTAAATTATATTAAACCACAATTTAAGTTTGTAACTTGCTCCAAAAAAAAAAATAGTATCTGTCTGGAACCTTTACTTGTGCCATTCTCTGTTTGATGTCTTTCTTATTCTTCCCTCTTCGCCTTCGAATCATCAGCTTAATGTATTTGTGCAAATCATCGACTTGATTTTCTTTTTGTTAATTTTCATGTTGTATTTTGATTGGAATATACTCTGCATGATGTTCAGTATTGTTTCCAGATCTCTTTCATTTGCAGCGAGAACAGCAATATCATCTGCAAATCTTATCGTCAGAACATCTAAACCTTATAATTTGATTCCTTTACTCATTAGGTAATACATATGGAAATACAAAAATATTGAAAACTTGACATACATCGAAAATTTCAGCAAATTAAAATACTTTTGATTCACACCAGATTTTTAACATCATATGATAAATTTTCTCTTTTTGCCAAAGTTCGGGGAAATCCAGGTTAGTAAGCCCTGTTTTAGAGATAAGAAAATAATATATGAAAAAGGTTCAAATGGTGGTATAAATACCGAATTTATATCCTTCGTTTTGTCAATAGTTGTTCAAAGGTTGTGTGAATGTATTGACTTCTATCGGAGAGTGCATTATTTTGCCTCTTGATAATAAATAATGTACATCATACAGGGTGCAGGGGCACACCAAGGATTTTCATTCGGGGAGGGGGGAGGGAAGGTCCCGAACATATTTCACCTCTTCTCGTGACACTATTAAAATATAACCGAATTTTCCACAACCTCATCAAAATTCAGTCATCATCAAATCTTACTTACAATCCTGGCCACTCATTCATCGGCCGCCACCATTGAACTCTATCTTCCGCCATCTTTACACTCATGTTTGCAGGTCTTTTCTCACTTTGGCTTTCCATCTATTCTTTTATCGCCAGGGCCGTAGACAGAATATCCGGGCCAGAGGGAAAAATGTACGTGCCTCTCCATTATTTTTTCATCTGAAATCATCGTATGGGCAGTGATAAAAGTAAAAGTAGGCAATTCACTTAGTTGATATGAAAGGGCAACAAATAATTCGATTATCAGATGCTTACTGTTTACGAAATATACCAATATTTATGATTGCTGTACAAGCTGAAAGGTCGCACTAAAGTGCGACCTTTATTGTAAAATCAGTGTCCTGCAATAGGCATTGTCCCATATTAGCTCACTATCGCTAAATTTCTGATTTTGTGTGTTTGAAAATTTTTCAAAACTTTTAAGTTGATTTATTTTTTAAAAAACATGAAATTCAGAAAAACACATGTAAAATTTCATCATGATAATTTTCTAACCGGCCCTCTTAGGGAATCTCGGGCCTGGGGAGATTCCCCCCATTTCCCCCCCCACCCTCGTCGGACCTGCCTCATCCATCAACCGCCCCTATTGAACTCTATCTTCCGCCATCTTCACACTCTTGTTGACTATTTGCTCGTCTTTTCTCATTTTGTCATTCCATCTGTTCTTTTATCGCCCTGTATAAATAAAAGTTATATAAAATGGAAGATATAAGTACCCAAGTAATGCTGTAGATAAGTATGTAATAATATAAGTATATAAGTAATATTATAGATATGTATGTAATTACATAGAGATTTACTTGTTAGAAATGAAAAAGATTTTCTTCTTTAAATACGAGTAATAGCATTTCTATAATATACGGTGTTTCGGCACTCTTGGTATAGACCACCAAGCTGTCCTAGGCGGACAATTATTTTGAAGAGCGGACTGTAAGTTAGGGGTGGATCGGGATGTCGAAAATTGAGCGACGGGTAATATTGTTCTTGGCTTACCTGCAGTTGATGCTTGGGTTTTTTAAATATATTTACAAATGACGACCCTTATTGATGAGGAGAGGAGAAGATATAGGAATAGGATCAGTAAGAATCAATTAATTAATAATAATATACACAATAAATCACAATTATAATTAATATAGATTGAAATGTTTTGTCACTAGTTGTGATGGTATTTTTCCACTAGTTGTGGTTAAATAAGAAAGTTTCACAATATATTACTTGACGTAATTTATGTTAAAATCCAAAATTATTATCACTAGTTGTAATAATATTTAATAAATAATTCACAAATTTGTTAGTTTCAAATCTGCTGTTTCACAAACACTTTTATCACTAGACGTAATAAAATTTGATAGTTTCAAATTGAGAGCTACAGAACAACTGAACCCAAACCAAAACGCATCATTTCAAAGGCAAGATAAATAACAATTTTAACATGTTTGGTTTGGATACCAGTTCTCTCAATATAGATTTAATATATTAAGGGTTGATCATTATATGACCTTAACATACGGGACTAGCTGTTTTCGCCACGGTTACAAAATTCAACAATTTCCAGATCACAAAATTAAATCTTCTCAATTTTAGAGTTTTGGTGGAACCGACCTCCAAAGTGAGCACCGCTCCTATTTAGAAAATACAATATTTCATTCAAGGATATGTACTTCGGAACACCTTTGTATCAAATTGCAGCTTTCTCGCTCTTTTGGTGGAGAAAACCGTCCATAAATCGGGGAGAAACCGGAATTTTCAAATATTATATTTTTTATGGGGTCCTTATATGCTATTCTGGGGGGTCTATTCTCGGTCTATTTTTCGTTATCTCTTTTAGTTTGCCCAGAAAAAAAATTGCAAAAAGACCCGCTAAATAGCGTCATTTTTGGCGGTAACTTGCTCCCACTTGAACTTTATTTTTTTTCCTTTCTTATTACGCACCTACATACTAAAAGGGAACTTTGTGCCAAGTTTCAAGTCTCTACGTTTAGCCATCGTGGAGCTACGTTGATTATCAGTCAGTACGTCAGTCAGTATACCAACTGGGCTTTGCGTTTTATAAGTATAGATAGGTCAGGTACCTTATATAGGGACTGCACTCAGCCTCGTGAAGCAGAAATATTCAAAATTTGTGTGTTTCTATGGTGCGTTTTCATCTCCTCTTTCAACAGGTATCAATATTTCAATTCGAAAAATAATGAGTTATGGGATTTCAGAAATGACTGATGCAATATAAAAATAAATGGATCATCTTTATTTTATATTGTGGTGCATCCTGTATGCTATTTATCTCCTCTGACCTAACCAGGCCTGTATCCGAGACGGGGTTTTAAGGATTCAACCCCCCCCCTCGAAATTTTCGAAAAGGTTTGATTTTTCCTATAATCCTTATATGGTAAAACTCCCTTTACATGACCTACCCCCGCCTGAAATAAAATGCTGGATATGGGCATGGACCTAACACCTGACCTACTCAATGTATTTTCTTTTCTTTAATACAGTCGTTAAGTTGTCAAAAGGTTTAGAAATTATTTTATTTATTTGGTTCAAGGAACCCTTTTCAAAAAAACAAATATACACGTAGATAATATTTGAAAAAGGGGGACAGCTTAGTCGACTTACCTCGAAACTAACGTGAGTGAAGATAAGAGTGTCTATTTTTTAAAAAAAAAATGTTGTGAATATCACACGACTTCCTTATGTATAAAAAAGAAGAAGAAAATATTGTAATGTTCTGAAAAATTTGTTTTCTATGCCAAAGCACGTTTTGAGATCCCCAGAGCCCAAATATGGAGTTTCACCAAAAAAGAGGCAAAATCGACGACGGTGCATTGGACTTTACGTGACGCGTTCAATACATACAATTGACAGAATCTCGATTATTTCATCTAATTGGGACCGAGTGTAGGTAAAATAATCGAGATTATGTATAAAACTTGAAATAATCGAGGTTATGTATAAAAGGTGAAATAATCGAGGTTATGTATAAAAGTTGAAATAATCGAAGTTATGTATGAACGTTGAAATAATCGAGATAATGTATGAACGTTGAAATAATCGAGGTTATGTTTGAACGTTGAAATAATCGAAGTTATGTATGAACGTTGAAATAATCGAGGTTATGTATGAACGTTGAAATAATCGAGGTTATGTATGAACGTTGAAATAATCGAGGTTATGTATGAACGTAGAAATAATCGAGGTTATGTTTGAACGTTGAAATAATCGAGGTTATATATGAACGTTGAAATAATCGAGCTTACGTATAAAAGTTGAAATAATCGAGGTTATGTATAAAATTTGAAATAATCGAGTTTATGTATAAAATTTGAAATAATCGAGGTTATGTATGAACGTTGAAATAATCGAGGTTATGTATAAAGTTTGAAATAATCGAGGTTATGTATGAACGTTGAAATAATTGAGGTTATGTATGAACGTTGAAATAATCGAGGTTATGTATAAAAGTTGAAATAATCGAGGTTATATATAAAACAATGAAAAGAGGGCAAAATTTATATATGTACTAAGGACCGAAATGGGTATTAAATATGTATGTACCCTTTTTATTTGAAACTAAACAAACAAAAAAGTGAAGAAACAAAATGTATGTAGAAGAAAGAAAACAAACAAACTAATGATGTAGGAAGGAAGGTTTACCAAATCCACATTTTTTGTGGATTGCTTCAAACCCATATAGGTAAATCTTCAGTTTTGCTTCCTCTTCAGTGGTGAACAAAAAAATACAATGCACGGATATTAGAGTGAAATAATCGAGGTTCTACTAGCAAACTTTCAAGTATGTCTTCTTCCTTCCAGACAAGATTTGCGGAAACCGATAAAAAAACGGCCAACGAGAGATTGGATTTCAACCAAAAGAGCGGTGTTTGCGCATTATATTATTATGCTCAATTGAAAGTTATATCAAGCATGAGAAAAAAATCATTGTATATAGGCATTGCAGATGAACTTTTTAAAATGAGGACAACATTTCAATGCTACGTGGAATTAGGATACACTGACTGACTGAAAATATGAATGCCACGTGGAATTACGATACACTGACTGACTGGAAATATGAATGCCACGTGGAATTAGGATACACTGACTGACTGGAAATATGAATGCCACGTGGAATTAGGATACACTGACTGACTGAAAATATGAATGCCACGTGGAATTAGGATACACTGACTGACTGGAAATATGAATGTCACGTGGAATTAGGATACAATGACTGACTGAAAAAATGAATGTCACGTGGAATTAGTATACACTGACTGACTGAAAATATGAATGTCACGTGGAATTAGAATACACTGACTGACTGACTGAAAATATGAATGTCACGCGGAATTAGTATACACTGACTGACTGAAAATATGAATGCCGAGTGGAATTAGGGTACACTGACTGACTGAAAATATGAATGCCACGTGGAATTAGGATACACTGACTGACTGAAAATATGAATGTCACGTGGAATTGGGATACACTGACTGACTGAAAATATGAATGCCACGTGGAATTAGGATACACTGACTGACTGAAATAATATTTTTAATATACATTATTCATAGTGACATAATAACACAAAGAAATATACATTTACATATAAAAACACAAAGAAACAGCATTTCTCTATTTATTTATTTTTTTGTTTTTCAAGACTGAATGAACTGAGGTACCCTACAAAAGGCAATAGCGAAAGCATTGGAAAAAAAAAATCCCAATTACATTTTTGACAGCCCTGCATGTTGGAGGTGCATTTTCGGACCCATGTTTATTGAGCAAAGAGGCCTTTGAACTCTAGTATACGCGGTTAAATGTTTTTTGTTTTTTTTACCCACAAAGAAGGTAAATATACTTATTATTTACTGCTCTCTTTTACCCAAAAAGAAGGTAAATATACTTATTATTTACTGCTCTCTCTCTCTTACCCACAAAGAAAGCAAATACATATTATTTACGGCTATTTTTTTACCCATCCATTCCATATTTTACGAATAGCATTTTTTGAACAACGTATAAGCTTTCATAAAATATTTCTTAAAAAGGATTTTTTTTGGAAATTTTCTAATAAAAATTCTATACATTTCCCTTTTATTATAATATGAACACGTAATCTGCGAGAGAAACATTTTGGGAGAAAGTAATCTTCATCACAAGTGTTCTTGATTTTCAGCTAAGAGCACGCAGAGCAGCATTTTGCGGCAATTTCGAGATCGCGGAATTAAATCTCCTCAATTTTAGATTTTTGGTGGAACCGAATACGTCAGTATACCAACTGGGCTTTGCGTTTTATAAGTATAGATGAACACGTAATCTGCGATAGAATCATTTTAGGATAAAGTATTCTTCATCACAAGCGTTCTTGATTTTGAGGTAAGAGCACGCAGAGCAGCATTTTGCGGCGTTAGATGTTGATCAATATACTGTGCTCATTTTTTTAATTTCTTCCTATAAAGCAAACGTGTTCTGGGGTGATGTTAAGAACAATAATACAAGGTGCGGCAATTAGTTTTCCCACATTTCAAAAATCGTGGGAAGGGGAGTGATAGTGGGAGGAGCCAGGGGTTTGTGATATTCAACACGATATAACATCTACTTTTTAGTGGTTTCAATGGTTTGGTCGAGCGTGCATCGTGCGTTCGTTGTGAAGTTTTTTAAAAAGTGAACCATTATAGCCACTCAGAGGGTGTTCCGCATAAGGTATGGTTTGCACTCCACGGATCCAGTTCCTGATCGAAAAACAATTTTGAGTTGAGTTCACAACTTTAGGACCACATCATCAGCTTTAGACAGTATGGGGATACCCATGCAGCCAATCGTTCTCGTGAGATTCCGCAGGACATGTTCCCCGGTCGCCGGATTTGAGTCCCTGTGACTTCTTCCTGTGGGTTTACTTCAAGGCTGAGGTCTTCAAACGTCGTCCCGGGACCCTTGAAGAGTTAAAACAGGCAATTCTGGAGGAAATCATTTAAATTGATGCTGGTATGCTGATGAGAGTCATGGAAAACTTCCGTGAAAGACTCCAAAAGTGCATCAATCGNTATGCTGATGAGAGTCATGGAAAACTTCCGTGAAAGACTCCAAAAGTGCATCAATCGCCAAGCGCGTCATTTGGACGACACTATTTACAAAACTTAAATGGATTAGACTAGAATACGCAAGCTTACAAAATACAAAATAATTTTTCAAATATCTCATTTCATTTTCATTTACCAGCTCTTTCAAATGTGGGAGAACTAATTGCCGCACCCTGTACAATGTGAATACTCTTGGCTTTGTCAGACAACACAGGAAGGCATAATAGGGAATAAAGAACTGAGGTGGGAAGAGAACACGAGAAGAGTTGGGTAACACTCAGAAGCCCTTCACAGTGGATATCTTAATAATACAATGTGGGTACTCTCTACATTGTCAGACAACACAGGAAGACATAATAGGGAATAAAGAACTGAGGTGGGAAGAGAACACGAGAAGAGTTGGGTAACACTCAGAAGCCCTTCACAATGGAGATCTTAATAATACAATGTGGGTACTCTCTACATTGTCAGACAACACAGGAACACATAATAGGGAATAAAGAACTGAGGTGGGAAGAGAACACGAGAAGAGTTGGGTAACACTCGGAAGCCCTTCACAGTGGAGATCTTAATAATACAATGTGGGTACTCTCTACATTGTCAGACAACACAGGAAGACATAATAGGGAATAAAGAACTGAGGTGGGAAGAGAACACGAGAAGAGTTGGGTAACTCTCAGAAACCCTTCACAGTGGAGATCTTTAGAAAGAGAAAGCTGTGGTTAATTCTCGCTTGTCCATGTGCAATCCACTTCCTCTATTTGAGATGTTCTGTTATTTGTGTTAGGCCAAAGAAAGGTTTGACTTCAGAAGCGGATAAAGGGGAGGGGCGATCGCCCCCCCCCTAGACCTCAAAATTTTAAACACTTTTCTTAAATACGATGTGTCTTACTACTGATCTCTTTTGCTTAAGTCGGAAACAAATGAGACTGGTCACTGGACTAATAACGGGACATTGTGGTCTCAGAAAACAGCTACACAATATGGGAATCTTTAGGGAAAACCCATTGTGTACACTATGTGAAGAGGAAGAGGAAACAAATGAGACTGGTCACTAGACTAATAACGGGACATTGTGGTCTTAGAAAACACCTACACAATATGGGAATCTTTAGGGAAAACACATTATGTACACTATGCGGGGAGGAAGAGGAAACAGATGAGACTGGTCACTAGACTAATAACGGGACATTGTGGTCTTAGAAATTAGAAAACACCTACACAATATGGGAATCTTTAGGGAAAACCCATTATGTACACTATGCGGGGAGGAAGAGGAAACAGCCTCTCAAGTGATCCTCGATTGCAGTGCCCTACTCAATTGGAGAATGAGTATCATCGGGTCACTAAACCCCCGAGAGGAACTCGTCCAAAAGAATCTGGTAAGAAGACTGCTCAAACTCGCTGGGCAGTTGAACCTTAACTAAAGAAATAAGCTTAACCCAATATACAAAAAGTTCATGAGGCTGAGGTGTAGGGATTACAAACCTAAGGGGTTAAAGCTTAATGAAATGAATGAAATTAATAAATATACGATGTTTATAAATACTACTACTATTCCCCGATCGCGGCTTCGCCCGGTCATATTTACATATTTTAAATGATGTATCGTGCTATCTCTCTCGCTTCAATGTATTTCTTATGTGGATTGTTTACTTAAACTTTAAATATTGCAAAAATCCTTTCTCAGTACACACTTACATGGTACAACGAAGGTCCCTGCCAAATTTAAGTCTGTAGCATTAATAGTTTCGGCTCCACGTTGATCAGTCACTCAGGACATTGCCTTTTATATATAAAGATACTGCCTTCCATGATTTTTCATCAATTAAATTTCCAGTCGCTGGGAACGGAATTACTGAATGACAGAATGAGGAGAAAAATCCCCGGGAAACATAATTATAAAGAAAATTTCCGGTTGTGTTCGCCTCTCTCCTAATGGAGGTCCACTGGCCCACATTTTGATTTGTTGTTAATATTTTCAAAACATTGTGAGCGTCATTAGGTGTTATGAAAAGCGTCAAATTAGGTTCTAGGAAGCCCCGTCGCTTTCCTTTGTTTTTAAATTTCTGATGAGTTGGTATTAAGGCAGGGTGCAAATTATTTAAAACTTTTCAACTCATTGAACAATGTTTTTTTTTATTCACTAAACAAAAAAATTGTTTAATGAATCATTTTCAATTTTTTTTTTTAATTTGGCTTAACGTCTCTTTAACATCTATTGGTCATTCAAACGAGGGTTTACCCTCCATTCGCTGGAAACTTGCAAACCAGCTACCTACATTGGCCTCACCCAGCCTGGGTTGGGCCGGAAAAAAGAGCGAACGATACGTGGTGTTCCCAGGCGGTCACTCATCCAAGTACTGACCACGCCCGACGTTGCTTAACTTCAGTGATCTGACGGAAACTGGTGTATTCAACGTGCTATGATCGTTGACTAATTTTCAATTTAAAATCTATTATTTTTGAAAAAATATGTATATTGCAATTTTCAAAAAATATTTTAATTGTATGCCCAGAGCGCTTGTCAGGTCTGAATCGGCTCTTTATATTTTAGGACTAGGAGGGGAATGACTTTTATTAAGTACTATTGACAAACAACGTAATGAGGCAATTATACAGTATGTATGATTATTATAAATCATTTTTCCCTCTCCATAATGTATGCTTGGGCATAGATCTTACAGGTTTAAGGACGACAAGGATTGGATCGTGTTTCGTTCACTTCCTTTTATTTTATTAAAACTAAGAGCAAGTCTAACATTGTTAATGCCAACAAGAAATGCAACGTTACAGAATACAAAGTGAAAAGTTTGCAAACGTTGTGTTGTTAACTTTTAGGACGAGGGGGAGCATGACTTTTATTAAGTGCTATTGACAAACAAACTCATCTGACTAGAAATTAATAATTTTAGGAAGGACTAGGAGGGGAATGCCTTTTATTAAGTACTATTGACAAAGAAACTCATCTGACTAGAAATTAATAATTTTAGGACTAGGAGGGGAATGACTTTTATTAAGTACTCTTGACAAACACACTCATCTGACTAAAAATTAATAATTGCGAACGATGTGAGATTATTTTCTATTCATGTATTTATAGAGAATTGTTCTCACGGCGCGGGCCTTGACGGGTCGGGTCCGACGTTTTGCCATCCTTGCACCGTTGGAATAGGAAGGTATGTGGTGAGGTGAGCAGGTTCGTGCAGGCTTTGCCGTTCCCGAGATTTGTCAGTGAAATCATGAAATATCAAAGGCAGATCACGAGTCACAGATCAGATGTATCGTCGTGTTCCAACGATTCCTTTGTTTCAGGTAAACCGCTAAAAAGCGGCCAAAATCGGCAAGGGTGTATTTGATTGCACCCAAATGTTTCGGGCCACAATTAGAGCCCAGATGAAACCTATATACCGAAATTCATCCAAATCGGTCAACGCTAAGAGGCAAAAGTGGCCATTACGGCGGACAAATGGATTTTTTTTATTTGATTTTTGGATTCTACGTACCTTGAAACGTATAATATCAAATTTTGAGGGGTTAATTTTTTTTCCGTGACGATTCCAAAGGTTCATTATGGAAAACTTTAAACCAAAAGTTAAATCGCCGTAACTTTGCACTTTGTTATGTAAGTATGAAACACCTTTCCCAAAAAGTGTTTTCAGCGTGACATTGAAAAAGAAGCACAGGGCTAGATGATATACACTCGCGTTTNAATCGATATTGTCAATTATCTATATATCTATAGTTTTTATTTTAAAAATGAATTTTTTTTAACCATTATTATTTAGGTTCATTTTTTATTTTATTCCGTTTATAATTTTTATTGCTTTATTAATGTTTTTATTACTTTATTGTTTTGTCATTATTAGAATTCTTATTGCTTTATTAATGTTTTTATTCGTTTACTGTTTTGTTATTTTTATAATTTTTAAATACTTTTTGGAGTGTATCTAAAAAATTTTAATCGTTAAAATCTTCTATGAGTTTATACTTCATTTAAACTCCCAACAAGTCTGCGTCAACTCTTCTTTCCCCTTATTCAATCGAATCATAAAATTCGAAGAAAAATAAATTTCTACACAAGTTTAGAATAATCCCCTCCCCACAAAGGCTAATGAACAAGTATCTACCAACATGACAGTGGCAGATCGACGGAGGATAGTCTTCCCCTCCAAAAATAATTCTCGAGGAATAAAAATACGCAAGAATTCCGAGACCGCCTGAATATCTTTTGAACAGCTTTATGTGGGCTTTTGAGTGTCTAAAACTAGGCGAATTATTTCTAAAATGCAGGTTCTTCAACATTGGAGTTCTATGCAATAATTCAATACACTATTGCAAAAAAATCGCCTAGTTTTAGACACTCTTGGAAGTCATATCTTGGAAATTTCAAATGGCCGCCATATTGAAACCAAACACGCTAGACGTGTAAATTTAATTACTTCTAATTCTATTATCTTTCTGAAAATGTATCACAAGAGGTGTGTTCGTATTTAAAAAACAAAAGTTGGGCCCCCCTAGGGGCCACATGGGACTCGCCCCTGAAAAATTGATTACACCATCAGGTGATTTAATTTGGGGTATAATACCATGCAAAATTTCAAAACTCAGGTTGACAACGTCGCATTAAGTAAGAAAGTTGCTGAAATTAGTTCCAATTTTAATTTTAGTTTTAATTTTAATTTCTAATTTAATTAATTAAACTCTGAATCGATATTGTCAATTATCTATATATCTATATCTTACGAGTCTTCTAATTATTTTAATAAAAACTATGCTTGACATGGAAAGGTATTCCAGGGTCATTCTCAATGTAAAAGACGGTTCCATTAAATTCCTGAAAGGCTTGTGGCTTGGCAAACCACGGAGGTCACGAAGGAAACTTGCAAAGCACAGAACTGGTTCTCCTCATTAATATCGAAAACCTCCTCAACCAGGGGCGTACACAAAGGGGGGGCTGACCGGCTATAGCCCCCCTCGATTTTTTTTTCGAGATAAGCCATCAAATGTCAAACGCGAGTGTATATCATCTAGCCCTGTGCTTCTTTTTCAATGTCACGCTGAAAACACTTTTTGGGAAAGGTGTTTCATACTTACATAACAAAGTGCAAAGTTACGGCGATTTAACTTTTGGTTTAAAGTTTTCCATAATAAACCTTTGGAATCGTCACGGAAAAAAAATTAACCCCTCAAAATTTGATATTATACGTTTCAAGGTACGCAGAATCCAAAAATCAAATAAAAAAAATCCGTTTGTCCGCCGTAATGGGCACTTTTGCCTCTTAGCGTTGACCGATTTGGATTAAATTTGGTATATAGGTTCCATCTGGGCTCTAATTGTGGCCCGAAACATTTGGGTGCAATCGAATACACCCTTGGCGATTTTGGCCGCTTTTTAGCGGTTTTCAGTATTGCTGTCTTAAAGGAGAATGGTAAGAGCTAGATATTTGAAATTTTGTACGTATATCATATTTGCGGTCTCAGTTAGCTCCAAAACATTTGGGTTCAATCAAAACTCCACATAAAGCTGCTCAAAAGATATTCAGGGGGTCTCGGACTTTAGGGACATCCTGTATTTTCACTGTGCTGAAATAGTATTGAAATGGGCTGAAATATTCCTGGCCAAGGATCATCAAAATATTTTTAGTTAACCTCATATCAACCTATACCTAGCATGTTATTAAATGTAAATAAATATTTCTTTGTGTTATTATGTCACAATGTTTGTGGGCATCATAGCATTACAAGATATTCTCAATATTCACTCCAATATCACTAAGCCTAAGCTACACTTTAACAATTTTTACCTTATACTGCTACCACTTGGCGCTATTAGCAACGGAAAATTGTGTATTCAACGTGACATAGACGCTGGCTAAAAAAAAAAAAAAAAAAAAATTGCTCTTTTCTACGCCTAGATACGACAGAAAAATGGAAAAGTGCTCGTAGTGTCGATTTGTCGCTATATGACTATTTTGTAATTTTATGAAGTCTCACCTCAAAATCACTAATTGGGAGATACTATATATTTGATGTAGACATTTAGTTACACCCTTTATGAACAGTACCTACCGGGGTGATTGAAGTTTGTTCGTTACCCACAGGTTGATTCTAAAAAGTGACACAAAAAAATACGACCAACACTGAAATATCCTTCCATTCCAAGTGAACCTTACATGGTAATTCTTATTTTTGGCTCAACGTCTCTTCAACTTCCACTCACCGATGATGGCGCTTGGCTGGAATTGTAATAGTTTGCGTTCTTGTTCATCCCGGTGCGTAGGACCGACCATTACGAGGACGAAAATATTTTAAACCAAAATCACTATAAGTAGGTACCCAACGTGTTAAAGCTATAATCAGTAGTGAGTCATAAACATCACAAGATGGAACACATCAAATAATAACATCTCCTATTGAATGATTCAAGTCTTTACGACTATGATTTGAAAATAGAATTATTATATGACCTGTGTATAGATTCCGTTAACTTTAACCCCCCCCCCACACAAAAAAAAAATTCTTCGCCGGAAAAAAATCTCCACTTAGTCGTTAGTCGCAAAACGCACTGAAATCAAAAGAGTACACGCCTCAATATTATTGTCCCCTTTTCAACATCTCTTTTTCTTTGTCATTTCCATTTGAAGCATCTCGCAAGGCTCTTTATTCACAACTTTTCTTTTTTTGGGAACTCCATTCCACCTTTTGCGATGTGCCTGTTGTTGTTAATGTTCTTGACGATATTCACACAGTCGGACCAAATTGAGCAACAGCTCCATAAGGAGCTGTTGCTCTTAAACTGCGTTTAAATCAGGTTATTCAGACAAATTTTGGCCAAATTTGTGTTTGATATCAAAGCAATCAAATAGCAAATTTAATCAAATATATTTGCCGGCCACAATGATTGAAGTCGAAAAAATTACAAAATTTGGCATCATACCGAATAGTGTTATACCACCTTAAGTGTGATTCATTGATTATACTGGCTCTGAAAGTGAAATTCAGAGTTTCAGCCTTAATCTCCTTAATCTCCCCCCCCCTCAACTGGTACCTGTATCCACTCCTGGGTAGAAGTCCACTACGTATGACCTAACCCTTTGGTAATAATTGAAGAATTATTTCCAATTTTTTTACAACTCCACCAGAGATTGAAGTCGAAAAAAATTACAAAATTTGGCATCATACCAAATAGTGTGATACCACCTTAAGTGTGTTTCATTGATTATTCAGAGTTTCAGCCTTGATCTGCCCCCCCCCTCAACTGGTACCTGTATCCACTCCTGGGTAGAAGTCCACTACGTATGACCTCTAACCCTTTGGTAATAATTGAAGAATTATTTCCAATTTTTTTTACAACTCCACCAGAGGGCTTCACCTCAATCTTTATAAAACTTTTTATCACAGAAAGATTTTAACGAAACATAAATTTTAAGAAATACTTCTTGAGGGTCTTTTCTACAATTCCATGTATTGACTGAGTTTGAATCCACGCTCTACTATTTACCAGTCAGAGGAGGATCTTACCAGTAGACCACAAATCCATGGAATACATTCGTCTTTCAAATAATTTCTTGAACATTATCGGATAAGTAACATAGTTCTTTACGTAGCCCTCCTATTCCAGAGGATAAGGGCATCACACTTTCATTGCACGCAGGAAATTCGGGTTCAAATCAGAAAAAGTTCAACTTAGTGTTTGTAATTTCGAGTTGCACACAGCCTTGCGAGGACAATTGAGTATCTACTTTAATGTGCGTAGCGACCAGTGGTGGCATTACCAGATTAAAAAGATTTGGTTTGGTATTAAATTTATTTGTGTTATTATGTCACAATTTTTTGAGCATCACAGCATTGCAAGGTATTTTCATACTTTACTCCAATATCATTAAGCTACACTTTAACAATGTTTACCTTATAATGCTACCACTTGGCGCTATTAGCATAGTTACTCAATTGACCTCAGGAGGCTGAGTTAACCTCAAACATAACCAGACCAAGTAGTGAAAAAACCTTCGACCCCTCTAGAAATCGAACCCAGAAACCTCCTTGTTACAAGAAAAGTGCGATGCGCACTCTGCCACGGAGACGTCTATTCTACATTTAATTTTAAAACATTGCAGAAAAGATACCCAAGAAGTTATTAAAAACACCTGCCATCATCATGGCCACAAATCACACACGAAACGAGACAGAAAGAGAGAAAAAAAAACCTTTTGTACACCAATCGTTTGGTTGTTCAGTCAGTCTTATCTTTTAGTTTTACCACTTGCAGCCAAAACAGGCGGTAAAGGTCGAGATTGTTGCGGGGTTTCACTCATTCTGTCCAATTCGGCCATCGCTTCATGAATAGCATTTTCTAATTGTGTGTTCAACTTTCGACTTCTGAAAAACAAAAAATAAAATTGAAAATAAAGCAGAAGTAGAGATTAGTCATTGTCTATGGCACGTTGAGTACACCAGTTCCCGTTAGATCACTGAAGTTAATCAACGTCGAGCGAGGTTTTACTATGTGAGTTCATGCCCTCGTGATGCTTCCTTTTTCCGGCCCAACCCAGTCTGGGTGTGGTCAATGTGGGTAGCTGGTTTGTAAGTTTCCAGCGAATAGAGGGTAAAACCCACGTCTCGCAAGATCAATAAATACATCAATTCATTCCTGAAACAAAGTAGTCTACCTGAAATGGAGTACTACTGCAATCCAGTTGTAGTAATTTCTAGGAATTCATTTATGACTAAACAAGCTGTAACACAGATTTTTCGTTTACAAGTTTCGCCAGGGACCTCAGAGGCATGGTCGGTCTGGGCGGTTAGTATTTTCTAAATGCCTATTTTTCCTATTCTGGTTTCAAACTCGGAATCTGAACGATATCAGTTCGTATTAAGTTGTGATAGTGTTCATATCGTTCTAACATAGCACTGGCCTGATGATGACAGTCTAAGTACTTTGAAAGCTTTAATTCAATAATCAAACTTTGAATCGATATTATCATGTTTTATATTTTTTAATTCCTACTTTGCAATGCTATGATGTACAGAGAAATTGTGACATAGAAACATCAATTTCCATTTCATTCAATCGTAAAATGAGCTGTTTTATTTTTTCGTCAGATCTTACCTTATAAATACCGTCAATTTCATTCGACACATGTTCGAAGCATCGCGTAAATTTATCATATCTCTCTTTTTTGATTTTATCGAAATTAGATTTGGCTTTCTTTGCTCGCTTTCTCGCGTTTTCAAATTCTTCATTTGTTCTCACTAAATTCTCTTTGGCGTGTTCAAGTTTTTCCATAGCCTAAAAATAAAAAATAAATAATCAAAAGAATTTAGTAAACAAGATATATATACGAGTATATATCGTAAATGTGCCTATTGACAGGTAGTCTATTATTCATGTCTTGTATTGTTTTCACCAACTTTCTGTCATATTTCTAAACTTACTCCTAAATTTGGTGCTTGTATTGTCTGTAGTCTATTATTCATGTCTTGTATTATTTTCACCAACTTTCTGTCATATTTCTAAACTTACTCTTAAATTTGGTGCTTGTATTGTCTGTAGTCTATTATTCATGTCTTGTATCGTTTTCACCAACTTCCTGTCATACTTCTGAACTTCGTCAGTGTCATCCAAATCTTTCAAATTATCAGACAGTTCTGAATAGTTAAGCTGAATCCTGAAACACAATGTATATCAAGGAACAAGTCAGATACGTTCTCTCAACGGTCTATTCTATGTACCGGGACAACCTGGAACGCATACCCTTATAGTCCCAGCCAAGGAACATCAAAATGTTTTTCAGTAACCTCATATCAAGCTGTACCTAGCATGTTATTAACATGAATCTATAAGTGGGAGGAGCGGTTGATTTCGAGAGAAACACCGCTGCTACAACAACACAAGTCAGATATATTTTCGAATTGTCATATCAACCTGTACCTAGCATGTTATTAACATGAATCTATAAGTGGGAGGAGAGGTTGATTTCGAGAGATTGCAAAAAATTCGCCTAGTTTTAGACACTCTTGGAAGTCATATCTTGGAAATTTCAAATGGCCGCCATTTTGAAACCAAACACGCTAGGCGTGTAAATTTTTACTTATAATTCTATTGTCTTTCTGAAAATGTATCACAAGATGGGGGTTCGTATTTAAAAAATAAAAGTTGGACCCCCTGGGGGCCACATGGGACCCGCCCCTGAAAAATTAGTCACACCATCAGGTGGTTTAATTTGGAGTATAATACCATGCAAAATTTCAAAACTCCACATAAAGCTGATCAAAAGATATTCAGGCGGTCTCGGACTTTAGGGACACCCCGTATAAAATTAATATGAATAGACGCCAAATTTCAAGCTTTAGCTCTTACAATTAATTTTTTTCGGCAAACTACTTGTAAAGAGAGTCGGAGGTTTCCTATTATTTTTAAAGTAGTCGAAGTTGGGTCAATCTTATAAAAACACAAGATTAGGATTTGGAGTCGAGAAGTTAGAAGTTGGTGTAGAAAATTATTTTCAAGACTCCACAGAGTCCACAGCCCTCTTCGTGACTGGACAATGTCATTCATAGATCGTCTTCTCTGATAAAAAAGGAACAACCTACCTGGACTCTCTCTCAAACAGTAACTGATTTTGTTGACTGGAATCCAAATTTGATCCTTCTAAACTGGACACATCATGGACAATGTCGTTCATAGATCGTCTTCTCTGATAAAAGAGGAATAACCTACCTGGACTCTCTCTCAAACAGCAACTGATTTTGTTGACTGGAATCTAAATTTGATCCTTCTAAACTGGACACATCCTGGACAATGTCGTTCATAGATCCTCTCAACATGGGCAAATAAATATCGTCCATTTTACATTTGATCAGTATGTCATGACGCTCATTCTTTTTAATTTCCAATTTAGATTCAAGATTGACGACACCTTTCTGAGCTTGTTGAATATCTTTAGCTATGGTACCCACGTCTCGACGAGCCTGAAAAAAAAACAAATCGAATAAATCGTCTGAGAAGGCTTCTATTCTTACGAGGCCCGATTAAAAAGTTCTAGAACTTTCTGAATAACGCCCCAACGGTGTATATGGGATCCTCTCAGAAAGTTGATAGGTCGTTCTAAAGCGGAGTAACAGGTGTTTTAATGAACTTTTTGCGTCATTAAATCGTCATAACAATGGCCGATAATACGTACTAGAACGCCTACCTACCATCACAGTTCCAGCCAAGATCCATCAAAACCTTTGCGGTTACCTCATATCTATCTGTTTCTACCATTTTTGAAAAGGTACAACAAACTAACTTTTTCGTGCTGGACGATTTCGTTGCTTTGTTCGTGATGAACGGAAAGAAAGGAAGAGAAGAGGATTTTCTTTAACTGGAGAGAGGTATTGTCTACCACGAGTCTCTTCCTAGAGGTAAGATTTTTTTCGGTACCTTGAAACCTTGGGACAGATGTATGAAGCTGTGAGAAAGCTGACACGTGTCTGAACACAAAATATTGCGTTCAGACATTGTTAATTGTAGCTTATAGCTAGGTTATATTGGAGTGATTATTGACAAATACCTTGTAATGCTATGAGGCTCACAAAAATTGTGACATAATAAAACAAAGGAATGTATAATTACAATGTTGTCATCTTCATGTTGTCTAACTATACTTCATACTCACCTTGCCAATATCTTCCTCCATGGCGTCTACAGCTTGTTTCTTCGTCAATCGTATAGCACGTTGATTTTCCAATTTATCTGCTTCGGCTCTCATTTCGGACGCTAACTTTTCCTCCGCCACCTGAGCTCGACTAAGTTCTTCTTCATCGTCATTAACAGCTCGTTCCCAACGAGAGACATTTTCTGAAGAAGAAAAAAGAAAATTGAATATAATGAGTTTTCCGAAAGGCATAATTTCTTCCAAGTCAATTATGACTTCTAAACTTCCACAGTGAAAAAAAAACCTGTGCCAATGTAACACATGGGTTTATTATTTTACTAGCTAAAAAATATGGTCCCCTGTGGATAGGGGGACATAAAAAGAATACTTCCAGGGCACTCAAGTCCATGCCAGTCGTAAAAGACGACTAAGGTGAGGTTCGGAAACGATATCTTTTCCATTGCCCATGCAGAAAGCAAAGAGAAGTTACTGCATTATCCGTAAGGATTCTTATGTATCAAAAACTCATGGCGAGTTGTTTGCAATTTGCAAACCAGCCCCACGGCTGTTAACCTATGATGATGAAGCTAAAAAATAACTCTCGCAAAATTTGATGTTCCACGTTTTTAAGTTCGTAGAATCTAAAGATTGAATAAAGTAAACGAGCAGCATTTTTGACACTTAGCGTTGACCAATTTTCATGATTTTTGTGGGGTATATTTTTTAGCTAGTTGAATAACTAGTGGATCAAGATGATCAGGTGTTCACGTTATTGTTGTAGTCATTTATAGAAAAAATATCTTGATCAAATTTTAAAAAATAATTTTCAAAAAACAAAATATTGGGCCCCCAAAAACAGCATTTCCTTCATGTCCTAAATATGTATAACAAATTTCAAAATCGGATGAAAATTGAGGCTTGTATCGCGTAACATACATACACATATACAAGTGCATTTCGGGATGTATACCGGGGTCAAAAGTGGAGTTCACTAACGTTCACAATAAACTCATGTCTATAATTTGCAGTTTTTTTTTTTTTTTTCACCAAACAAAATATTAATACAATACTCGATCATAATGTCAGAACGAAAAACGAAGTCAGCCTCTGACTAAAGCCACTGCGAAAGTGATCGATATGATCGCCACTGTTTTTCTTACGGGATAAAAGTGAATTTGAGTCAGCACCAATGGCTCGTTGAATACACCAGTTCGAATGAGATCTCTGAAGTTAAACTTCCAACGAGGTTTAACTTTGTGCGTGACAACATGGGTTTGACCCCTCTAGCTATTCCTAGTCCATCCCAGGTTGAGCGAGGTCAATGTGGATAGCTGGTTTGTAATTTTCCTCCTATAATCCCACGTCTAAAATTTATTTGTAAACGGTGTGTGGGAGGTTTTTTTCTAATTTATTTCCCAATCACTGACATTCTGTAATTTGGCTAATTTCCGGGGAAAAGTTTTGCCTAGTTGTTGCCATAATAGAAGCAGCTTCACCATCGTCATGTCACTCCATCGTCTCCAGAGACTGGTAACTTAAGGAACTTGACCACATCTACCGGGTTGAGCCACAGGTCTATTGGTGTAAATGTTGTGGGGTTGGCTGGACAGTTGAAGAGGTGGTCAGTGTTATGGGGGGCTTCCTTTACACAAATTACATTTGTCCTCAATATTTGGCCAATCCTGCTAATGTATGTATTAAGGATTTTGGACCAACCAGAGCAGAGCTGTGCCAGAATTGATCTGGTTTTGCCTAGAGATTGCCTTTGGTTCGTAAGTCGTCAAAGTCGGGCCTGCCGATGACTATCGGCTGCAAAATTAATGCCTATATCAACAAAAAAAAAGAAGAAAAAAAAACTCACTTTTCGTATCTTTACTCCGCTCAAAAGCCAACTGATTTTCAATGACGTCAATTTGAGATTCAAATTCTTGACAAATTTTTTGACGTTCTTGTTGGGACCTGGAAAACAAAATCGTTATTTATAACAAACAAGATATTTATAGCAAACATATATATATATATATATATATTCNATATATATATAAATCATCCAATTAATTCAATAGAAAGAGGGTGGCGAAAACTCGGGCGGAACACTTTGAGAGGTGCTTACTTTACATTCCTCTGTAGCAATTCAAGGAAAATTGCGATTTGATGTACATTAAACATAAAATATCAAATTTTGAGAGGGGGGGGTATTTTTTTTCGGGAAATGGTCTCATTAGATATGAGATACCAAAATAGTGTATAGATTGTAGAGTATGTTTGGGAGCAGACAGATACTATTTTTTTTTTCTGAGCAACTAACCTAACTTAAAATATGATTAATTGAAAGCAGAAGGTTAATTTTCACGATTAAATGGTGGGAAATACGAGAAAACTCACTTTTAAACGTTTAATTCACAATTTTATTGCTTGAAAATCGACGAAACTTTGGAGAAATCAAATGTTTATTCGGATTTATTTTAAATATGCAGAGAATTTTTTGTTTGTTTATTTAACAGGTTAGGTAACATAAAAAAAAAATCACTACGATTTAATTTATTTTAGTTTTTTTCCGATTGGTGCAAGAGTTTTTAGGGAGCTTTATGAGAAGAACAAGTTTAATCGAGGCATGGCCAATCAAAACGTTTCCTAACCTCTCGAGATGGGGGGGGGCGTTCATCTTAATGCTTTTATTGATAAAATAAACAAACATGCACTGGACTTTTTTCATGTTGGTATAACTATGTCTGCCTCAATTCAATATATTCAAATAGTTCAATAAATACTGAAGAAAAAGGTTTTTTTCAAAATAAATTAAAATTAAAGTGAATTAATTAATCTCCCAACCCTAAAACGTTTAAAAAGACTTTTTAAATTATATTAAACCACATTTTAAGTTTGTAACTTGCTCCAAAAAAAAAATTAATAGTATCTGTCTGGAACCGTATGTTTACCTAACAAGGTGAATCGCATACCTCATTTACGGAACCTCTTACCTCAGTTCCGCGTCCTCGTACTGACGAATAGTGGCAACGCCAATACTTTGACAGAAGTCTCGAAACACATTATCCTCGACGCTGTTCATTTCTTCTTTCTTGCGACTGATTACATCGCCACGTTTCGCCATCGACTCTTCTATTGCTTTAATTTTAGGTTCCGATGAATCTGAGCGAGCGTTTAAATTTTCAATTTCTGCTTCCAGTTTAGCAATTTGGGATTTCTGAAATATGAAATGTATACAAAAATATCAAAAATAATTTAGATTAGATATCTTTGATCTTTTTTTAAAAACAACTTTTACACGTCATTCCCACTGAGTAGCACTTTACTATTTCTTTCTCGTGTCACATACATGTAAATTAGAGTGTTTTCATTACGAACGTATCTGTTATTTGGTATTTGGATTTGAATTTTTAGTGGACGAATCGGTAATTAATTATTTTTTCTTTCTCTCAATTTATTATATTGTGGGGATTATAATTATTAATTATATACGATATACAGAATATATATAATTTTTAGGGACTCCATCAATCCATCAATTTAAAATTTGCATCATACTTTTTTTTTCATATTTTATTAAATTGTAATGTATCGCAAAAATTTAGCACACAATAAATATATTCATACATACATACACAACGTTTTTCTGCCTACGATTTGTATATTTTTCACCAGTGAAAAATATACATTACTAAATAATCAAATTAATAATAATTATAATAAAAGAATGTTTTTGGTGACTTTAGGTTGTTGTTTTTTTTTAAGGAAAGATTTTAAATATTTTTAATTTTCGTCGATCGACTTTTTCTAATTTAGATAGAAAATCATTTTTTCTATCTAAATTTGTAAAAGTCGAACCGACGAAAATTAAAATATTTAAAATCTTTCCTTAAGTAATCAAATTGAAATTGATAGAGCCAGTGACAATATTTTACTTAAAAAAGTGTTAGACATAGACAGTAAATATTTTGATGATACATCGCGTCACACTACTCCGCACGCGATCCTCAGTCAACTTGCATCTTTTGACTCGACTAGACTGATGATGAATCGAATGATTCGAAACTAGTTTCTTAATAAATAATTATAAATAGTGTTTTTGGTAAGTGTTTTGTTTTAATTTATTTAAAAGTTAATATTTTGTAGATCTTGTCTAGAATAATTTATTCTAATTTAAATTTCTTTAATCGTTCTTTGCACGATATTTTATTCAAGTAAGCACACTCTTACCGTATTTTGAAGATCTTGTCTTGAATAATTCAATCTAATTTCAAGTCCTTTGATCGTACTTTGTACGGTATTCAATTCAGACTCTTTTCTTGACTTTTTCATTGCCTCTCTCAATTCTTCAGATAATTTTTCTTTTTGTGATTTTAGATTGCCCATTTCTTTGTCATCCCAACGTTTAGCTTTTCGTGCCAAATCTAAACTACCTCCAGACATAATTCCTGATTTTTGATAAAATGTACCATCCAATGCTACAGCCTAAAATGAGAAATAATGAGCTGTAGTGTTTTACGAGTGTATTTATACTGCGAGGATGAGACTGAAGGGCCCCTATACCGCCAAAGTCAATAGAGAAATATTTTACAAATAATAATTATTCAAACAATTAGTAACTAAGTCAAAGAAAATGTATATCTCTTTGTGTTAGGTCACAATTTTGTGGGCATCATAGCATTACAAGATATTTTCTAATTATCACTTCAATACACGGAGCTATACTTAACAATTAGGTACCTCGAAATACTACAACTTGTCACTATTACGACAGTTACTCAGTTGTCCTCAGGAGGCTGAGTTGCCCTCAAACACAACCAGACAAAGTAGAAAAATTGAAAAAAAAAAAACTTTTTCAAATTTTCGACCCTACCAGAAACAGAACCTGGTATCTCCTTGGTACAAGCCGAGAGTGATGCATACTCCCCCACGGAGACATCTGATACAAACAATTACATATAATTAAAACAAAAATACATTACATTAAAATAAATAATGAAATCCTCAGTTGAATAATAAAAAAAAACACATTCATTCTCTCAAACACACTTTCATAATCCGCTCAAGCAAGAAGGAAGAGTTTTCTTCCTTCTAGTTCAATTTTATTAAAAAAATGAAAGTAGGTCATCTCATTTTAGATATTGAAGTTGGAGTGGGGGGTGAGGGAGGTAGATATCAAGTTTCTAGGATGGACCGTTCAAAAGTTAAGAGACGGGGGGAGTACTGTATTACTGTATAGGTACTTACATCGTATCGATGAGGATTATCAATTTCATAGGCCACCTTCATTGCATCTTCAGGTGTTTCACAAACGAGAGCGTTGTTGGTTGCAAACAGAACGACTCTCTTAATGTCTTCTGGGTCATACTTGAGTACGTCATATAGGAGCTTCACATTTTTAGGATCACGAATATTCCTAGAAACAAAACAAAAAAAAACTCTTCATAAGAATCGGTCAAAGCTGCGACAAAATTATCACTTACGGCCATAATGGTAAAAGGACCAGGTGAAATACCTTTCGTCCATTCCTCAAGTTCTGCGCATAAGGTAAACTCAGTTCCACTCAGTTCTACTTTTATGTTTCTTATTATACTCTGAAGTTGTTTTATTGTTATCACTGCCTTACTCTCCTATTTTTCCTATTTTCATAGTCTAATGAGCTACGCCTTGGTTTACTGGGGGTTCTCTTCGGGCGTGGGGGACGTCTTCATACTACAAAAGAGGGCCATAAGAGCAATTTTTGGGCTGCCACGAACTGTGTCCTGTAAGACGTATTTCCCAAGTAATAATATTTTAACTGTATATGCCCAAGTAACTCTTGACACATGTGTTCTTATTCATAAAATTTCTGGTTCACTAACTAAGAACAGTGACATCCATAACTATAATACCAGAAATAAGAACAACATTAGAACCACTAAAACCAAATTACTTGGGAAATCCTATCTCAACCAAGGAATTAAATTCTACAATACATTACCGGACACAGTTAGGCAGCTTGAACAAAAACAATTTAAAACTCTTCTCAAAGAGGAGCTGTTAGCTATGGCCCCCTACAGCTATGGGGACGTCCTCACGGGTTTGGGTTCACTTCTCCCGTAAGTTATTATTATTATTGGGAAAAGAATAATACTTTTTGTTCCTAAAGGGAATGTTTTTTTTTTTTTTT
>CM022883.1:3862222-3878707 GCA_012654025.1 Pachypsylla venusta
TCTAAAAGACGATTTTTTAAGTACAACTTAAAATTTTTGTAGTTCATGTTTTTATTAGCATTATTTATTTTGTTATATATTTTAATACCTTTATCCAAAATTGATTCCCCAAAAATCGTTAATCTGGAGTGTATTAAATCCTTTGCATTCCTCGTGTTGTATGAATGTGCCATTGTAGGTAAAAGATGTTTGTTTAATCTAATCATAGACCTATTGTTTTTTTTACCCAGATATTTTCAAATCAACACTAAAGTTAAACCATAACGAATGGAACAGAAAGTGACAAAATTTAACCAATGAGGCAAATGGAAAGTGAAATTCAAGCGTGTCCATAGAGTGACTTGTCGGTAAAATATAATGCTATCGGCATAGCTGATATGCCGAGTGAGTGTGCACACCAGCATCATTATCGTTTTATCGAGACAAAAAAGTTACTTGGTATACATATTGTAATTTTAACATGAGTAATAACAATTAATATGTCGTTGTTTGGTGTGCATAGCGGCTGTTCACATGTAACTGAATTAGTTTCCATACTCTCTGTTCTATTCGTTATGGTTGAACCATAACGAATAGAACAAATAGTGGAGAAACTCATGCAGTTACATGTGAGTAGCCGCTAGAGGGCGTTTACCTGTAGAATAAAGAACTGTACACTCTATGCAATGTGTTTGAAGGGGGACATAAGGAAAATCTTAATGAAAATTTCAACTATGTTTAAGGTTTAAATGGATTCAATTTAAAGATATAATTTTATTTCAAGATTTAATTTCTTTAAAAAAATAAGTAGGTACCTATTTAAAACGGAAAAATCAAATTCGCGGCCATTGATAAATCAATCGGCTGATTTGCTGATAACAAACCCTGAAGGATTTGGTACCGGGCAGGAGTAATACGGCATGAATTTTTGTTATCCAATTTTAACCCAATTAGAGAGATTAGGAAACATTTTTACGGCCATAACACTATTGCGTGTGTATAACCGTTCAACATGGACCCATGACGGCGAGTTTAAAAAAATTGATTTTTTTGAAAACTTGCCACATTGTTCCTGCCATTTGTCATACCCAATCCTGAACTGCCCCCATACCGTTTGATATCACTAGCGCTAGAGTTTCACTGACACACCGCATCATTGGTCAAATTCAGAGAGTTTTCCCACTTTCTGTTCTATTCGTTATAGTTGAACTCAAGCAGGTAGATTAGTAACCTGAAGATTGTTACCTGATATGATCCTCCAATTTATCAATTCTTTTCTGTGCTTCCTCCACTTCGTGTTTTTTCTTTTTAATTTCATTTTGAATCTGAACTTGAATTCTCTGCTCGTTGTCTAATTTATCTTGATCTCCTTTTTGTTCTCTGTTGATTGTATCTAATTGTTGAAGTATTTTACCAGCACGTTTCGTTGCTTCAGCTTTTAGATTTGTATACTCAGTCATCTATAAGTAGACATAATTTTATTTTTAATCAGCATCGTTGCGCCCATGAACAATGGTTGCCAAATAATAAAAAAAGGTTTTCATTTTATATACAGGGTGGCCCAGAAAAAAATAGCAAAAAGTTAAGACGTTATAGAACTCATAATTTTCAACAATAAACACTCCCACATGCATAATGCGCTTTTATTTAGTTTTCAAAATGGCGGGTATTTTATGTTTTTTTTTCTTCCAAAACTCATTACTGACATAAACCAAATATCATACAATTTTTTTTTGGCTAATAGGAAAGAAAAATGGTCTAGATAGTCAAAGCAAGAAATAAATTTGATATAATATTGACCATTTCATACCATAAACATAAAAATAAAATAAATCAGATTGACTTATTCGACAAACGTGATCCAAACCATCATTTCATTTCATTAAGCTTTACCCCCTTATGTTTGGAATCGCTACACCTCAGCCTCATGGGCTTTTTGTGTTCAACTGCCCAGCGAGTTTGAGCAGTCTTCTTACCAGATTGTTTTGGACCAGATCCTCTCTGGGGTTTAATGACCCGAAGATACTCACTCCCCAATTGAGTAGGGCATTGCAATCAAAGATCACATGAGAGGCTATTTCCTCTTCCTCTCCACATAGTGTACACAATGGGGTTTTCCTAAAGATTCCCATATTGTGTATGTGTTTTCTGAGACCGCAATGTCCCGTTATTAGTCAAGTGACCGGTCTCATTTGTTTCCGACTTAAGTGAAGGAGATCAGGAGTTATGGATTTTGATGGTTCGGTCATCATTTGTTTACTGTGTCGTTGTCCTGAAGTTTTAGTCCAGTGAAGCAAATGATTCTCCCTCATCCATTGTCTCACCAAACTGCGTGCTTCAGTTTGATCCAAACCCTCAAAAGGGGCTTCGAAATTGAAGTGAGTGCAGATTGTGTATGTTTTACATTGGGGGTTGTTGTCATATTCCTTTGATTCAACTATTCCAAGGCCCCCTATTTAACGCTTCCCCTTCTCTTCATCCCTTCTCTCTTAAATTGCTCTACAACCTAATCCTCCAATTAAAATATTGCTCCTTCCCCCTGTTGACAAAGACTCAACCTTACTATTTATCTAACAAATAACCAACCTGAGTTGACTCCAAGTTAATATCTTTGCCCGGCATGCTCTGTTTTTCATATTCATTTTTGCTCCTCCTCCTGTTGACAAAGACTCAACCTTACTATTTATCTGCTAAATAACCAACCTGAGCTGACTCCAAGTTAATATCTTTGCCCGGCAGGCTGTTTTTCATATTCATTTTTGCTCCTCCTCCTGTTGACAAAGACTCAACCTTACTATTTATCTGCTAAATAACCAACCTGAGCTGACTCCAAGTTAATATCTTTGCCCGGCATGCTCTGTTTTTCATATTCATTTTTTCTCTTTCGAACATCTGTCAGCTGCGCTTCTAGATCAGCAATATCTTTGTTGTGAGCTTCATTAGCTTGTCGTACTTCAATCAGTGATTTTTTTGCTGACGCAAGTTTCTTTTGAAAATGAGACACTCGTTCTTTGGATTTGATTAGAGATGGACGTTTCTTGTTAATTTCGACATCCTGGAAAAACATTTTTTAACATTAACCATTAATTTTAGAGATGGTATTTACCATGTTTGTAGTCATTTTGGTATATTAAATTGAAAAAATATATGTATCAACTACAATTAAGTGTGAACTCGAGATCAGCAATATCTTTGTTGTAAGCTTAAGAATGTCGTAACTGACGAAAGCGCTCGTGTCCTATCAATTTAATTGCAGTTGATATTTAATTTAATATTAACCATTAACCTATTTTACTCATTTTCCGTGGTTTACTTCTTAGATAAGTGTCGTTCATTAGTCTGTTCAATTTTTTAAACAAAGTTAACCGTTCTCGAGATATTTGCAAAAAAAAAAAAAATCACGCATATAATTCAAGATGGCGGACAGTAAAAGTCAAAATGGTGGACGGTTCCGCAACTTTCTAACCTTTGGACTTTTTATAATATTCATGAGGGAAGTCTAATTTAACATTTTCATCCAAATTTAGAACAGTATAATTTAAAGTTTTTTCTTTTTCTAAAACATATTGAAAACTTATTCTACTTGCAAAGGCAGGGAGGATAGACACCAAGATAAATTTAGGACTATATCATTTATGTTTTTTCTTTTCCTAAAATTCCAGCTTGAGCTATGGGGCGAGTCAATATCTTCATCCCATCTCCCAGCCTACTCTGACGCGATTCTTTCTTTTTCTATTAACTTACCACTTTTCGTTGCCCGGCCTCTATTATTTGGTTACCAACTTACCATTTCTCGTATCTCCTGGTCTACTTTAGCCAGTTCTCTGTTATATTGTCCTTGTTCCTTTTTCTTTTCTTTCAAAATATTCTCCGCTTTCTCTTTCCTTCGTTCAATCTTTTCAACTTCTGCTTTCTTCTTTTCCAAATCATCCTCCAATTCTTTAATATCTGTTTCATTGTGATAGAGACGATACAACTGAAGTTCAACCTCTTTGGCGATCTAAAATATTAATTTAAAATTTATTACACTTCTACACTGATAATTGTTTCTGGTTGAACGTATATCTTTCCGTTCAGCGAGGTAATAGTGCGAGTCTGATGGGAGCTCTCCCTTCTTCCTATGCATTGGATGAGGTATTTTACTTGTGAAGATAAAAAAAATTACAGAAAAATGGTCTGTTACTTGTGCTACTTGTACTTCGTTGAGTATGATATTTTACATCTTGTAACATACAAGATGTAAAACTCAACGCTTTGTCCCGACTTTACGTTTACCTACTGGTTTACCTAACGTGATGTTTTTTCCATTGACAAAAAAAAAAAAAAAAAAAAAAAAAAAAAAAAAAAAANAAAAAAAAAAAAAAAAAAAAAACTGACAGACTTTGTGTTCCCACTTGATCAAAATTTAACGTGGCGTTTTTTCTTTCTGTCAACAGAATATCCTTTGGTTCCCACTTGATCAAAATTTAACGTGGCGTTTTTTCTTTCTGTCAACAGAAAAACCTTTGTGTTCCCACTTGATCAAAATTTAACGTGGCGTTTTTTTCTTTCTGTCAACAGAAAACCCTTTGCCAAGGGGACACTCCAACACATACTCGTATTTATGTACCACATTAGAAAAAAAAACGTCATGGTACTCCCCAGAAGGTACAATGTAATACCTTGAAGGAAAGGTTTTTAGTAGGTCGATGGAGCTCCTTTTCGCGGAGTTAGATTCGAACCAACAGTCTCCTGGTTACGAATTCATCGCCTCAACCAACTTAGCTACTGGTTCTGTCAATCTCTAATACATTACCGTTCTCAAAAACAAAACTGTCTCTTTCATGTCAACTTCTCTCACTTACAATTTCCTCTCTGATTTTCTGATATTTTTCCGCTTCGTCTTTTTCAATTTTGGCCTCTTTCCGTTCTGCCACAACCCCTTTCTTTTTCAGATATGTCATGTTGGTTTCTTCTTCGGCTTGGTTCATTTCAGATTTCAGACGCTCGTAGTCTTCTTTCAATGCACCAGAACTGAAATTTTATAGAGAACATATTAGATAAAGACCGGCAATCTAAAATGGACAAAAATAATTAAGGAGATAGGCATAGAAACCGGAGACCTCCAGCAACCAGATGGCGTCAAGTGATAAAGGTCCCTGTTCTGCATCAATACAGCAATGTAAACCAAACGAAGACCCACATCGTCTCATAGTGATGATGAAAAAAAATGTTAACACATATCATTGATTTTAGTCTTCTTTAGCCAGCGTCTATGGCACGTTGGATCACTGAAGTGAAGCAACGTTTAGCGCGTACCATGTTGGTGTCCACGTGGATTCGCGCCCCCGTGATGATGGCTATTTTTCCGGCCGAACCCAGGCTGGGTGAGGTCAATATGGGTAGCTGGTTTGCAAGTTTCCAGCGAATGGAGGGTGACCCCCCCCCCGTCTCGAATGACCAATAGATGTTAAAGAGACTTTAAGTTTTCTTTGGGTCATGGCTGATGCTACACCAACATGTGATAACACAGCAGGACCGCTATGGACACAAATCAATGGACAGCTTTAGAAGAGGCCCTTGCTCTGGATGGGGATGTTGTGAACGTATGATAATGATTAGATGCAGTTTAAAATTTTAAAAGTAATGGTCCTTTTTCTGTGTGTGTTATTTAGTAAAACTATCTGATGCCCGCAACTTCGTATGCGTCCTTTTATCTGAAAATTTTGGGTATCGGTTTCGGGAAGAGAGTCCATTCCCGGTTTTTGATATCACTTACCATTTTGGCAGTGTTATTGTATCGCTAAAAAGCGTCTTTTTGGCGATAATTTTGTTCCAATTTAAATTTTAACTTTCGAACGGAAACTACATTCCAAATTTAAAGTCTTTATGTTTAGTCATCGTTCGCACCTGGTTTTTGCGTTTTATAAGAATAGATAATCGGCGACAAACCCGAGTGGGTCTTTACGTATAACTTACCCACTAATTTCTTCAAAAAGTTGTGAAGTTTCTTTTGGATTTTTCATGGCAATAGATTCCACAGCTCCTTGAAAAACTAAAAAGTTCTTTGCTTTAACATTAATGCCAATTTCTTCGAGAGCTGATAAATACTCTTGAGTGGAAACAAGCTAAACAAAAAATACAATTAAAATTATAAACTTTACAAATGTTTCTAGTTGAGGCTTTAAGGCGAACATAGAGAACAAACTAGACTTGTAATAAAGCATTCCAGAGTTATCGTAGTACAAAGAGAAATCTACTGAAGTAACGGGATTTACCGGGGAAGAAAGAAATTCGATACTGATATCGAAAGAAATTCGAAAATTATTTTCAAATTGTGGAATAGCCGTTCATCAGACTGGAGTAAACATCACCCCACCGAGAAAAACATTGGTTACAAAAAAATAAAGAATAATTTTATAATTTTCTTACCTCTCTGTCAATTCTATAATCGGCAGATGATCCTTGCACAGTTCTGGTAAATCTTTTCTCTTTACCGCCTTCATCCATCTCAAAAACGGCAGTCACGGATGCACTGAAAACAACAACAATAACATGATTTCCACATTTCCATCTGCTTACATACTTACTATCCGTGACCAGATTCACAAAAAAAAAATCCACGGCGAATTGTAAGAACATTTATTTTGACCCATTTAACGCCAACAGATTTTTAGCGCGAGCGGGGCTAAGACCTTTGCAGTCTTTAATGGTTTTATGTTTATTGTTTCTTCTTTGCAGCAGATTCATTGGAATACACTGGTACCAGGCTACAATGTAAATGAGACTGTGCCAAGACGTCTACAAAAGTCACACCCCTGGCTAGAACGTATCCCCTCTTCCATACAATATCTGTTATAACGGGTCTTTTCCCATCCTCTCAAGTAATTCTATTTGACTCTAATTTAACCAAGTCTCCGGACCATGACCAAAGCTCAGGGTACGTGTGAGTATTTAAAACAAAGAATTAACTGCCAGTATTGACCACACTGAGAAAGAAGGGAGACAACCGGCACAAATTAATTTGTTAACATTATCTAATAAACTGCGGTAGCATAGTGCTTAAGCGGTCGCCTGGTTAACAGAAGGACGTCACAAGCCGAGGCAGGATTATTTCCTCATTAATTTGAGTATGGTTAGATGGTAAAAAAAAATGTCACTGGAATTAACCTGGTAGTTACCTCCACTCAAGAGTATATCTTTTTTTACATATAAAATTTATTTTCTTAGTGAAAAAAAAATGAGGTGATTAAATTAAGAAATCATTTTATACTGTGAAACTGGTGATCAAAGAATTAGTTATTTATAAATCACGCTTGCAGGCTACATATGCCCGATTACGGCGTGTTTTGTTTCATACGTGAATATAAAAAAAAGGAATCTATGATGAAAACTCCTTCTTTGGTTACAAAGAAACTAGGGATCAAGAAGAGGACAAACTATTCTATATTAATATATTACCTTCTAGAAACGGGTTGACCTATCGATGCTCCATGAATAAGGTCACTTAATCTTTTAACTCTAAGTGCAGTTGTTTTTTCACCCATAACGAAACTAATGGCGTCCATAAAATTTGATTTCCCTGAAAGAAAAATGGATTTTTTTAAATGAAAATCGTTGGCTGCTGGTAGTTGTGTCAGCTCATGATATGGGGTTATGCAGGACTTGTAAAAAGATGTCTCCCACAACTGTTCAGTCAGGACCAAGGGCCTACTCTGTCCAAATGATAAATTAATACCGGAGTTAGAAAAGTTGTTTCGTTTGGATATTGTTTTGTTATAGCGGTGTTCCTCACGAAATAATGTGCTCCCCTAATTTTGATTTGCAAAAGGGAGAACTGGTTTAATATGAAGTTACCGAAAAGTTTTTGATAACCCTTGACTGAAACTGTGATGGTATGTGTTCCAGGTCATCCTTGTACGTAGAAAACTAGAAAAGGACATATTGTTTTGGTTATGGCTTACCTGATCCATTTGGTCCAATAACTGCGGTGAATTTATTTAAAGGACCAATTGAAAATTTTCCTCTATATGATTTAAAATTGTCAACTTCAATATACCGTAATATAGGGGTCATTTTGGGGAAGCCCACCAGGGGCTCAACACTTTCCTTAAAATTTATAAAGTCAAACACATACAATAAAAATAAATGGGGTTACAGACTAGTTTTGATTAATATAATGGGTCTTTTTAATAGAAATTTTAATTGTGTTGATTTTTAATTAATTTTGTTTTTGATATTATTTTTTTATTTTGATTAAACATCAATCAACATAACCAAATATGCGTTTCGACTCGAATCCGTAATGAAGGGTCACTAATAAATTAAATTTACCATGATTTTTTTTTAATTTTAGTAGAGGATGTCCGAAAAACAAATGCTGAAGTAATTTTTCACTTCTATCACAATAAAAGAGGTGAAGATGCGTTTTTACTGCCATTACTTGCTAAAAAATCAATTTTTTTTAAGGGACAGTTCATTTTATGGTGACCCTATATTTCTGCCTGGAGTCGTGTTTTTACCAAAAGACGCACTACAAGATGGCGTCTTTCTCTTTAATTTTTTCATTAATTTTTTAACAAAATCGTCCCGCCAATATATTTCGAACTTTGAAAAATGAGTGCGGCATATCGCATATTTACAATAATGATGCAGGTAATATATTACTATATCTGTACTTGACTGTAAAATTAATGAAGATGTTGATTAAAGCTGACTAGTTTCGTGCTCTCCTGAGCACATCATCGGAAGACTTCGTTCAACCAAGCTCCGATAATGTGCTCAGGAGAGCACGAAACTAGTCAGCTTTAATCAACATCTTTATTAATTTTACAGTCAAGTGAAGATATAGTATTATATTACCTACTTCATTATGGTTTTACTTGACGTAGTATTCCAATTTAACAAAAATTAAAATTTACAATAGTTTTTTTTGTATGGAAAGTATCATTATAATGGTAGAAATACTACACCTACTCGGTAAAGAACGTATTTAACATTTTATTGAAGACTCGTTACTTTTGTAAAGGTCCATTACAGCTAATGATGGATGAAAACGAATACTACTTCAATTTTGATTAAAAAATATTTTTTATTAATTCATTAAATTCGAACTAGTTTGGCAAGTTAGTCATATTCAGCGTGGAAAACAGTGAAAAACATTAATACGATACATTTTAATAAATAAAATCTATAAATAAAGTAATATAAAATCGAAAGAAAATATCACAATCCGACTAATTATTGTGTATTAAGATAATTGTGATATCCTTTTATTGATTTTATTTTATTTATAGATTCTATTTATTTAAATATACCGTCTTCATGTTTTTACTCTTTTCCTCGCTGCAGATGTCCAAACGAGAGCAACTAGTTCGAAAAGAAAAGTTTTGTTGCCAGACACTCCTCCCCGGTTCCAGGCCCTTTTTGCAACATAAACTTTCAAGATCAATCAGCTGATTAACCTAAACAAAGCTATATCAAGGGTATGACTCCGGGGAGAACTGTAGGATCCCATAGTTGTGGGATTTTTGTCGCGTGCGCGTGAAACATCGTGGGAAAAATCCCACCAACCATATTTTTATTTTTTCCACTTCTCTTTTGTTTTGTTTTTAACTTTTTATGTTTACTTGTTAGCTTTATTGACATATTTTAACCCCCCTCGACAGGTTAGGAAACGTTTTCACGGCCATGCCTTGATGAGTGAGCAAATTTTTTTTCCCTAAAGGGGAAAAATATTTTGAACGTGGGATTTTCCCCTTGTTTGAGGTCCCTACGGTTCTCCCCTAAGTTGGACCCCATATAACAACGGGATCAAGAGAAGACAAGAAAAATACGCTTTCGCAAGTTACCTATGTATTTTATTATTATTATCTGCTATCTAGGTATTTGGTCGGTAGTCGGCAGCTTAATCTCTCTGCAAATAATGCGTAATGAAAGATGAAAGTACCTTTTCTTTTATTTTATTAGTTTTCTGGACTTTCTAGTGCTTTATAAACTTTAATCTTATAAGATGTAACAATATCAGAGTTAAATAAGACTACTTAACAGTATCTTATGCTTCTGCTTAGAAGGTAAGTCACTCTAGGTTAATTCAACCTAATTATTTTGTAGATTAAACTTTTAAATTTTATTTTGGGACGTTTAGACAAACTATTGTTGTTGTTGTTGTAGCAGTTTCTTCTATAAATAAACTGCTGTCCCTATTTTAGAATTAAGGTGTGGGAAAATTGTAGAAATAGGTTGATATGAGGTTGTCGTAAGAGTTATGATGGCCCTTGGCTGGAACTGTGATGGTGTGCGTTCCAGCTCGTCTTGGTGCGTATAACCAGCCAATGCGAGGACGATTTTGTTAACCTGATAAATCTTGGCACTTAGTGAATGTTTGTTTCAACAAATTTCGATAAAACTACGTAAAAGCGGCTCTACTGTTCGACGTGTAGGGGAAAATCACTTCTACATTAAAAATTAACACCTTATTTTATTTCAATTATCTATTGACGAACTTCACAGTTGATTGGTTCTATGTACAATGGCCCGGAGGCCCAATAGGGTCGGAACTTATCAGTAGGTTTTATGAACATATTATACGTTGATACCAGGTTCCATCAAAAAAAGAAAAAGCGAATGTTATTCGATTGAGTCTGACTTACTGATAGTTCCGCATTCGATGCTAGGAAGGATCTAAGGAACAGGCTCCTTTCTTACACTTTCAGCTAAAATCATTGTATGTTTACACCAGTTCACCGGGCACCTAAAAAAACTCCGGGCCCGGGGGGTTTGCCCCGCTCTGGTCATGCCTGCCTACATATCAAATTTCATTGAAATCTGTCAACGTTAAATGACAAAAGTGCCTCTCGTTGCGAACTGTGTGCGGGGTCGCGAGCGAATGGATTTTTTAATTCGATTTTTGGATTCTACGTACATAGAAACGTGAAATATCAATATTTTTTTGTAGAGGGGGGACGACTTTTTTTTTAGACAATAAAATAATAAAACTATGTGACAGTTTTTCATCGGTTCACCGCAGGTCAAAATGAGACTTATTCTAAGCATATGTCCGTAAATGCTTTCTAACGGAAATGAAGAACAGAAATTAAAAATAAAGTATAGGTACTACATATTTTTTTGTTCATTTCAGATTTTTCTATTAAAATCTAAAACCATTGCATTGACGTCTGCGCTCGGTATCATTATGTATCGATATCTTGGCGTAAATCAAGTTCGTAACATTGACAGTCTTTATTCTGGTGAGAATATTGAAATTAATAGAAATTTACCAATTGACAAGAAGTTAGAAGATGTAACCACAACTGATAACAAACCAAGTGGAAGTAAAACGAATGAAGAACCAAACGGTAAAAGTAATGAAATAGAGTCTGATCATCGGAGAAGTCATAGTTCAGAAAGAAAATCTAATAGATCGGACCAAAGAAGTAAAGGTGAGTGTCCCTCCCAGCAGCAGCAGCGGTGACAGATAAAGGGTTTAGCGGAAGATAAGAAATCTAATAGATCGGACCAAAGAAGTAAAGGTGAGTGTCCCTCCCAGCAGCAGCGGTGACAGGTAATGATTTTAGTGGAAGATAAGAAATCTAATAGATCGGACCAAAGAAGTAAAGGTGAGTGTCCCTCCCAGGAGCAGCGGTGACAGGTAAAAGGTTTAGTGGAAGTTAAGAAATCTAATAGATCGGACCAAAGAAGTAAAGGTGAGTGTCCCTCCCAGCAGCAGCGGTGACAGGTAAAAGGTTTAGTGGAAGATAAGAAATTTAATAGATCGGACCAAAGAAGTAAAGGTGAGTGTCCCTCCCAGGAGCAGCGGTGACAGGTAAAGGGTTTAGCGGAAGATAAGAAATCTAATAGATCGGACCAAAGAAGTAAAGGTGAGTGTCTCTCCCAGGAGCAGCGGTGACAGGTAAAGGGTTTAGTGGAAGATAAGAAATCTAATAGATCGGACCAAAGAAGTAAAGGTGAGTGTCCCTCCCAGGAGCAGCGGTGACAGGTAAAGGGTTTAGTGGAAGATAAGAAATCTAATAGATCGGACCAAAGAAGTAAAGGTGAGTGTCCCTCCCAGGAGCAGCGGTGACAGGTAAAGGGTTTAGTGGAAGATAAGAAATCTAATAGATCGGACCAAAGAAGTAAAGGTGAGTGTCCCTCCCAGGAGCAGCGGTGACAGGTAAAGGGTTTAGTGGAAGATAAGAAATCTAATAGATCGGACCAAAGAAGTAAAGGTGAGTGTCCCTCCCAGGAGCAGCGGTGACAGGTAAAGGGTTTAGTGGAAGATAAGAAATCTAATAGATCGGACCAAAGAAGTAAAGGTGAGTGTCCCTCCCAGGAGCAGCGGTGACAGGTAAAGGGTTTAGNTCCAAGGAATAATTTAAAATAAACCCTAGTTTATTTTAAATTATTTAAAATAAAATATTTTTTAAAGTTTATTTTTTAAAAAAACTTTAAAAATAAAGATTCGATAGAAGTGCCTTTGTACTGATGTTAGACATAAGGTTTTGTCTTCGGAAATCGTCACGATAAAAAAATCTTTGGATGATCCAGTGACATGTGTAAATAAATGGAGATGTTCAAATTGCACTTTTGTCAACCATCACGATTATTTTTGAGAGCGGCTGATGAATATTATTTTTTTTCCCAAGTGGGAACAGAACAATCCGTATTTTTTTGTCGTGAAGTAGGAACGGGATGTTAGTCTTGTTGATAATGATTTATGTTTTATTCTAGATCACAGGCCTCACCATCGATCATCGACATCACATCATATGAAAAGATATCAAAAATTACAATTAGATAAGTTTAATAGATTTCGACGAAGTGTGTCAGTTGAACCAAACTCTTATCGATCTCAAGCCAAATCTTCTTTCATACAAAAACAACATAACTATATACCAAATTATAGACAGTATAAAAATAAACAGAGAGGTAAAGGTGATTGGGAACTGTTGAGACATGGTCCTGGAATGAAAAGAGGCGGATATCAAGGACGTCGAGGTGGTAGACGGTATCATCATGCTAATACTATGAGGGTGAGTTAAATAAAATACAAATGTTTTTTACTACCGGGTTCTTACTTTAATATCCGCGGAAAGTGATGGGGGCGGAATTGCCGGGCAGCACACTATGCTCCGATGTTGATAATCCCGGCCTCTTCCATAGAGATAAATATCTCAAATTCATAACGATGAATACTGTTTACTAGTCAGAGCGTCTTAACCACTGCACCATCAACCCACTACTACAGATTTTTTTTCTGAATTGACTCGTTGGTGCCGAGTCGGGAGTGATGGCCGTTGGCTGGATTCTTGGAGTGATCCCAGGTCTTCTCGGTGCATAGAACCCGCCATCGTGGAGAAGTCACATACTCCCTGACAAACATGATGATAACAAAGCAATATATACTTTCTAGTCACATATCTAGTCATCCATGTAACGTACTAGTCAACATACCACTCCCCCACCACCTTGCATCTGTAGATCTCTTAATTTTCTTAAGCTAGATATAGAGGAATACCATCACCAACCATAGATCCCCTTCATCTCAAGCTGTGTCTCTCCGATATACATACCCGTACTGTGAAGGATGTGACAGCACAATACCAATTAAGTACTTGACCGTCAACCGTCACCTATTGCTGAGGAGGAAAAACAATTGCCAAGAGACACCAGTTCCAAACTGGCTCAACTTCGTTCCGGATGGTCCAGGAACTGATACATGAACAGATTAGATCCCACCATAAAAAATGAATGTCCCCTCTGCCACGGACAGCCACATGACGTTCACCACCTATTCAACTGTCCACAAAAACCCACGCCACTCACTGTCCAAGACCTGTGACTCAAACCCAAGGAGGTGACAGCTGGAAAACTACTACAGGGTATTCCGAAATTAGTGATATGGGAGTGATTATTAAAAATACCTTGCAATGTTATGATGCCCACAAACACTGTGACATAATAACACAAAGAAATAAAGTACATTAATATTTTTTACAGTATCCAAAAATGTATAGGTATATTTTCATAAAATATTTTCAAGGAATCGTAAATAAATAATAAATTATTAATAATAAAGACAATTATTAATAATTTATAATATTTTCCTTTACATTGTTTTTTAATATCATAACAAATAGAGTAGAAAGTTTTGGTAACCACATATAAAACTTTTTGTACCATTAAAAAAACGGGAATCTATAAGTGAGTAGATCGGTTAATTTCAATAGAAACACCGCTACTTCAAAAACACTCTTGCTTAATTTAGGTCATGCTGCGGGGGGAATTGTGAAACAACGCTAGTGTTAGTAAAATATAGATATTTGAGAGTCGGTATTACTATCGGCATATCAGCTGATTGAGTGTATTGTTATAATTGTTCCAGGATATGAAACCCAACTTCAATCCACGGCCCCCTTTACTTCCTCTTCCAATACCCACAGGTCAACCGCCTCCTAATATGATGTTCATGCCTCCTCCCCCATTGTTCAATGTACCTCCACCATTGATGCAACAGCCAGAAAGTGGATATTCGTCTGGTGAGAACTTTTATATTTTATTCATCAATTTTATCGAGGACCAAAAGATGCCCGCAACTTTGGCTGTATAATTCCTTTGGAGACCAAAATAATTTACTTTTCGTTCCCACTAGGGATGACACGATATATCGATATTTTTTCTTCCGATGTATCGATAGATTTTTCACGATATATCGTTTAGTATGTACACTAATTTACACTTTTTTTCAATGTTCTTAATATAGCGATAAAATTTGAAGTTATCCATTTTCTTTTTTACTCGAAGATTTCTATTTTAGGGGGATCCTACTTGTCCCTTTGAAACTGGTCATTGGTGGAAATTGAAAAGTAGGGGAGGGTCAGGAAAGTACAGAGAGGGGACGACATTTCCACCAATTCACCTCGTAAAATTCTAATTTCTTATAAACCGATATATATCGATATATTTGAAATTCGATACATCGAAAAATAGATATATCGATATATCTTTTTTTTTTTTTAATTTGGCTTAACGTCTCTTTAACATCTATTGGTCATTCAAGACGGGGGTTTTACCCTCCATTCGCTGGAAACTTGCAAACCAGCTACCCAAACCAGCTACCCACATTGACCTCACCCAGCCTGGGTTGGGCCGGAAAAAAACAACGATACGTGGTGTTCCCAAGCGGTACTGACCACGCCCGGACGTTGCTTAACTTCAGTGATCTGACGGGAACTGGTGTATTCAACGTGGTATAATCGTTGATATCTAATTTTCCAATACGGAAAGTGATGGTGGTGAAAGAGTTTGGTGAGCTACTCTGAGGACACCCGACTAGATGTTGATAATCCCGGCCCCTTCCATGTCTCGAAATAATGATAAATATCTCAAATTCATGAGGATGAAATTCCATGGGTTGGTTGGGTTTGACCCGACTCCCTACTGGTTCAAAGCGTCTTATCACTACACTACCAACCAACCCATTTTTCCTTGGGGAAAAATATCGAATATTCTGCAATAGCTGGAATACAAACGAAGAGTAAATTTTATATTTTTCTTGTAGGTTTGAGTATGCTTGGTGTGATGGATACCTACATTCTCCGTCCTTTTTTATAACCTTTGGGCTGCGTAATTATACCGCTAAAAAGCGAGGTTTTTAGCAATCACTCAGTCCCGCTAGAATTTTTTTCGCTTTTTTATTTCGTAGGTAACATTGTAAACTATTTCAAGATTTGGCTATCGTCGAGGTACGTTGATAATAGGTCACTCAGTATAACAAATGGGCTCTGCGTTTTTAATCTTAGTAGCCGATGCGACAACAATTTCGTCATCTTACCTATGATAACTAAAATGTAGAGATTTTGATATCGTTTCTGAAAGTTTTTGGTACAGTTTTTGAATTTTTGTTCTCTTTTGCTGTGTAATTGTACTGCCATGAAAAATACTTTTTGCGGTAACTCCCTGCCAAATGAACCTTGAATTTTTTTTTGGGTGAAGCATTTTTGATATATTTTACCGTTCGGTCTAGGTACTTGCACCGCTAATACTTTCTATTTTTGTATGGAACCCATATTTACAAATTAGATTCTGTTTTTCCCTCCTCTTTCACAGAAGCTGTTCAAAAAGAAAGATATGAGCACAACAAAATGTTGGCAGAAAAGCGAGACGAACATTTGGCTAAAGAGAAAAGTTTGTACGAAGATTTGCAAATGTTACAAAGTCAACGTGCCAAGCTACTCAAACAACATGACTCACATAACAATAAAATAGTCAAAGAAAATGAAAAACTCCAAGTGAGTAATTTGAAAACTCTGTCAATTTAGCAAATAGTTTTATTATGTTTCTGACTGGAAAAAATACCCCAAATGTCATTGGGCGGAGCGAAGCGAAGCCTTATACTCCCTACAAACTGACAAACTGCAAACTTTTGTTACCCTACTCCTCCGAAACTACTCAACCGATTTTTACCAAATTTTTTTCTTCATATTCTGCATAAACCCAAGGGTGCATATATCTATTTTCAGAACGATA
>CM022883.1:3887272-3906407 GCA_012654025.1 Pachypsylla venusta
GTACAATGTTAGGTCGCCTCCACGTGGTGTACCCTGGGTAATGCTAAAGAAGTAACACATCACGTGACCAGACAATCATTAGGTACAATGTTAGGTCGCCTCCACGTGGTGTACCCTGGGTAATGCTAAAGAAGTAACACATCACGTGACTAGACAATCATTAGGTACAATGTTAGTTCGTTTCCACGTGGTGTACCCTGGGTAATGCTAAATAAGTACCACATGAGGCGACCAGACCATCATTAGGAAATATCTTATTTTGTCAACTAAAGAATCAGAAGTAAGCCAAAATCCAAACACACGCAACAATATCAAAAGCAAAACAATCCAAGTAAGCGCGGCAAAGCAAATTCAATCACTCCCTAGAAGTGTGTTCCAGGGGCCCATTTCAAAATCAACTACAAGTTAATGTTACTAGTCTTGTAATTGTAATTTGTAGCAATATACAAAGTACAAATGTGACACTAGCAATATTATCTTGTAATTTATTATATTATCCAATGGGCCTCAGGTGTGTTTTTTCTGTGTCAATATGTGTGTAATTTCGATTTAAATTTATTAATATTTTGTTTTGTTTGTTATCTCCGCTAGGATCGGTCTGACGCCACACTATCTAATGTTGAACAGTTCTTGTGCGTTTCCTGTGATAGACGCTTTGATCAAGATGTTGATTATTTAAATCATTTACATTCTACAACACATACAAACAACACTAAGGTAATGTTTGACTTTCATTGACCTAAGAGCGGCCGCCCTTTAAAAATGACTACACGCTACAAGTGACAAATCAAACTCCAGGAGATTTGAAGCTTGTACTCGCTCGTAGTAGCGTGAGCGACTATAAACCTCGTAAGGACTTCCGGGATGAGAGCTCTTCTGAAAAGAGGGGGATAGTTCCCCTCCCCCCAAAAAAATTCTGCTGCAATAGAAAATGTCTAAGGCATTAACCTCGCCGGGTGTGGTAACCTTCCACTCAAAAGTCATTTTATTTCATAATCATAAATTCAAGTTTTTCATTATCTTGGTTTCCCCCCATAAATTTCTCCTCTGGATCCGACCCCGCTCCAATTAATTTTAATTTCTATAATTTCAGACTGAACAACCTTGGCATGAAGATGAACATTGTACATTACCCCTAACATCGATTGCTTCAAATAAAATAGTTAAAGGAGCTTGTTTGTTGGTACCAGTCGTTGGATGGTACTGTAAACTTTGTAAAGAATGGTTGGGCGATATCAATTGTGCAGCTTTACATCTAAACAGTTCTCAACATATGTCCAAATTTGAGGTATGTTCTAATTCAATATTAGTGGACAAAAACTTCAGGACAACGACACAGCCAACACATGATGACTGATGAATATCTCTAATCTCTAACTGTTAATCTCCTTCACTTAATTTTTTTTTTAAAAAAAAACATACTTGGCTTTTGACTAATAACGGGACATTGTGTTCTCAGAGAACGACTAAGTACACAATATGGAAATATTTAGGGAAACCCAAATGTGTACACTCTGTGGGTAAGAGGAGGAGGAAACGGCCTCTCACGTAATTTTTGATTGCAGTGTCCTAATCAATTGGACTGTGAGTATCGTCGTGTCACTAAACTCCTAGTCAAAATGTACGGGGTGGTTTAGCCGCCTAGTCAGAATCAAAACGGAAGAAAGGCGATCTTTAGTCGGTAAAAAAAATCTCGAGTGGACATGGTACTTAGAACCATTCGCCTGAAAAGTTCTGTTGACTTTTATTTCCAATTTATTTTCAACCTTCTCCAGCAGCACCAGTTTTCTAGAGATATCCTTTTTCTCATGTTCATTATTTGACTACATTCTTTTTTCTTCCAGGAATTCAATGAACAAAATCCACTTTGGGAAATTACTTTGTTGAAAACAAGAAAGTCAGAAAAAGGAAAAGCAACAGAAGACAACAAAGAGGAAGCAGTAACGAATTTAGAAAACGAATCGTTTGTTAATAATGAACATCACAACGAATTCGATTTAAACAATGAAACAACAAATAATAGCAATAATATAAAAAGAAATAAAATATTTGATGAAAGTGATGAAACGAAAAAGAAAAATCAACTGTGGGTTCCTAATAGAAAAGAATTTAATAAAATAGTCAATGAAGTTGTAGATAACAGTGGCGGCAATAGTAGGAAAGAAGACAAAAAATTGAAACCATCTTTTATAGGAAAAATGCCACTGAGTAAAGGTAAAATTAAAATTAATATGATGAAAAATAATAGTGATACAATTAATAATGAGTATAGGGAAAATTTAGAAGGTAATAATTTATTAGAAATGTCAATTGATAATAATAGTGAACAAACAGGGAATGATGAATTTGTACTTAAAAGTTGTTATAATGAGTGTTTAAAAGGAAGAGATAGTTTTTTAAATGAGGATATAGAAAATACAAGTAACAGTGGAGATAATGATATTTTGTCTAACGAGAAAATAATAGAAAATATTGATTGTGTTGAAGAATCTAGAAGTAATAAATTAAATTTGGATGAAGGCAATTTAGAAAAAGATGAAGACCAAGTAGACCAATATGATACGTATGGGAATAAAGATCTTGAACAACAAAATGATAATGAGGATAATAGATGTCAGTATGAAACACATGTACAAGGAACTAATGAATATGAATCTGAACTTGTATACAAACATTTAAATCGTAGAAAATATGTTGATGATATTCTAGACGAATCTGACAATGTTAGACGAGAAACATATCGTCAAGAGATAAATGATGATGTTGATAGTGATATTAGTGATTATTCTATTAAATCTTTAGAATCAATCAAAGCAAATCTACAATATATAAATTATAATTTTGATTACGATTCATCAGAAGAAATGTGTAACAAGGAAATTGAATCAATAAATAGAATGAGAAAAAATAAAAATAATTCTGTTGATTCTGATCGAGAAATAGGTTCGGATGATAATGATGAATTTGATGATGGTAGTAGTGGAGAAGAGAAGATTGATGAAAGGAGTAAGAAAAATAGAAATAGATTTGAAAATGATTATGTTGGATTGAGAGATAGAAGTATAAATGAACAAAAATGGGAAAATAATGAGAATAGTAATTGTGAAAGAATGATAGAAGAAAGTAATGATCAATTTGAAGGAGAAAATATTAATGAAAAAAGTGATGGAAGATGGGAAAGTAATGAGAATAGTTGTGAAAGAATGATTGGAGAAAGAAATTATCAAAATGACAATGAGGATGATGACACGAGTCNTAAGAAAAATAGAAATAGATTTGAAAATGATTATGTTGGATTGAGAGATAGAAGTAGAAATGAACAAAAATGGGAAAATAATGAGAATAGTAATTGTGAAAGAATGATAGAAGAAAGTAATGATCAATTTGAAGAAGAAAATATTAATGAAAAAAGTGATGAAAGATGGGAAAGTAATGAGAATAGTTGTGAAAGAATGATTGGAGAAAGAAATTATCAAAATGACAATGAGGATGATGACACGAGTCGTATGGATACAAATGGTCATGAAGAAAGAAATGAAAAATACATTGGAAATGATAAATCAAAAGATTCCATCAATGATTCAACTATATACGATAATGAAGATTCTAATATTGACAAATTAAATGATGAAGAATTAACAAATGAACCAGTTGAAACCTATGACGTTAGCGAAAGAGAAAACCATAATAAAATTATTGAAAAATATAATAGAAAAAGTATTAGTAGTCATAGATCTAATGCAAGTAATTTAGATATAGATTTTCTATCAAATCATGAGGAAGACATTAGTCGTGATGAACAAGATTTTAATTCTGAAAGTACATATTTTAAATTGAATGAAAATCGTAATCATATAAATTCATTTTTAGAAGAACATAATCAAACCCATATTAAAAATAAATTGTCTGATGACGATGAAGATGATTGGGATAAAAATAAAGATATAAACAATAAAGTCAATCATATTATGAATAATATGAAACCAAATAGAAACCTATCAGATTCATCAAAAGATGACGTGGAGTATATGAGTGAATCGAGTCATGAAGAATGTGAACTTAATGATACAATTATTGAAACCAAAAGAAATGATGATCGATTACAAACAAACCTATTTAAAGGAACTATATTTTTCAATAAAAATCAAACGAATGACGAATATATACGATTACCATTTATTAATGAAAATCAAACTTTTGAAGAAAAAACAAGAAATGAAAGTAATGACGATGTTTATAAAACTTGTAAAGAATTACAAGATAAATTAAATCGATTAAAATCTGGAATAAAAGAAACTACTAAAAACAATGAACGTTCAGATTTTTATAATATTAATCAAAACAATGAAATAGATGAGTATGAAGATTTGGACAAAAATATTGGAACAACTAGTAAAACCTCTTCCAAATATAGTCAAAACTATTATAATAGAGATGTTTTAAATGAAGAAAATGAATTAAAAACGAATGATATATTTGTACGACAAAGAAAAAATCTGAATAAATTAGATAATATTAGTAGAGGAGATTGTAGAAATACTAGTTATGAAGAAATGTATACAAGAAATCGACGTATTCGTAATAATAGTGATGAAATCAATAGAAATCTAACAGATGATGAATCTATTGTAAGTGAGATTGGTGATCATAGGGAGAGTGTCAATCAAAGAATAAATAAATATTTGGAAGAGGAAGAAAAACAAAAGAAATATGAAAATAATAGAAATAATGATTATAGAGATGATTTTGAAGAACAGGCTCGAGTATCATCAAGGCATACTTCTGTATCCAGATCCAGAAATGATTCTTTATCAAGATCCAGAAATAATTCTCTACCAAGATCTAGAAATAATTCTTTATCAAAATCCGGAAATAATTCATCATCAAGATCCAGAAATAATTCTCCCTCAGATCGATCAAGTATTTCAAGACAATCAAATCTATCTCAATACAATATCTCAAAACAAATAAATAAATTTTCTTCTTTAGCTTCAAATAGGATTGATCGAGAAAATCAACAAAAAAATCGTCAAATTGAATCAGACGAGAAATGCACAAGAAGATTTGAACTTGAAAATCAATATACTATTAGAAATGAATCGAGACAATCTAATCGATCTAATGTTGAAGAAGAAATTAATAATTTTAAACAACCAAGTAAACAAAATCAACGACGCCGATGTCGAAATTCTATTTTATCAAATATAAATCAATATCGATTTGATATAAAAATATCGGAAAGTGATTTATCAGATGAAATGATCGATACTAATATTGATCTTATTTATAAAACGAATCACACTGACGAATCTATTGAAACTTATCATAGAGGATTATATGTAAATCGATCTGAATTTGTGAATTATGCTCTTAGAAATGAAATCATAAATAAACAACGTATTCAAAATAATAAAAATATATCTGAAACGCGTTCCATTGAAAGTGAAGAAACGGTAAATGAACATGAACTTCAAAATGAAGATGATACTCATATGGAATTAGACAAAAAAGTTACATATTTGAATGAAAGAATTAATGAAAAAATGAACCAATCAAAAATAATTGGTTCTAAACAATTAATTCAACAAATTAATCAAATAAATATAAATAAATTAAGAAAAAATAGACAAGATGTTCTTCCAATTGAACAACAATCATTTCAAACAATTGATCATATAAATGAAATGAAAAAAAGTAAAGTATTTGTTCCTAAATCGGTTGTAATTGATAAACCATATTTAAAAGACATTGATAGTGTTAAAGAAGAAGAAAATCTAAAATTAGAAAAACTAAAATTAGAATTACAACAACAATTAAAACATTTACAACAGCAACAACAACAACAATCGATCAAAAATCAATATAAAAAATCAATTTTTGATGATGAAAGTGATATCGATTCCAATACACATAGTGATTATGAAAGAGACGATGAAATTGGGTTTGAGAAAAAAATGAAAAAAGATAGAGTACGGAAAAATAGAAATTTAGTAGAAGTTAATAATTTACCATTAAATATTCGACAACAAAATTTGCATGAATTAAAAGATCGGAATTTGTTGCCAGATCAAATAAAAATCCCTCGGCCTTTGTCTGATAATCGATTACTACAAACTGGCTCTTCTCTAGATGATATGAATGAAAACATTAATAAAAATATTAAAAGATATAAAAGTGGCAATGACATAAACAAACGAAAGATTTGTTCAGATAAACCATATAATATTGGTTGTTCGCTTGATGAAAATCTACAAAGAACATTGGATTCATCTTCAAGTAACATATCTGATTCGTTTAATGTAGCTTATCCATTTAATGAATATTCAAATGAATATAATATTCAAAAGCCGTCCGCTTTATATTCGAATAAATTTTTAAGATCTTCCACGCCATCATCCTCTTCTTCTCTGGTTAGTTCGTCAACTTTGATGATGACGAATAAAGATGATTTAAAAAGTAATAATTATAAAAGATCTCACTTTAATACTTTTGAAGCTTTAAATGAAGATATTTATGTACCATTACCTCAAAAGAAAATGAAAATTAAGCATATTAGATCTGATGTTGAAAACATTGATGAAAGATCACATGAATCGTATGTTAGACCTGTTGAAAACATTGATGAAAATTCACGAAAAACATTATATTCACGTGAATCGTCTGTTAGACCTATTGAACATATTGAGAAAAAATCACGGGAAACAACAAACTCACGAGAATCGTCTGTTAGACCTGTTGTGCATATTGAGAAAAAATTACGGGAAACATCATACTCACGCGAATCATCTGTTAGACCTGCTAAAGAGATAGTTGAAGATCCACGGGAAAAATATTCACGCGAATCATCTATTAGACCTATTGATAAAAATTCACGGGAAACACATTCACGCGAATCATCGATTTCTATTAGACCCAATGAAAATATTTATAAAAAATCACAAGAAATGTCATATTCACGCGAATCATCTGTTAGACCTATTGATAGAAAATCACGAGAAACATATTCACGGGAGTCATCGATTTCTAGACAATCTATAAAATCACGTAAAAAATTACAGTCTACTATAGAATTTCCCGCTAGGGCATCTAATATTGATGATAATAACAGAGAAGACAATAATTTATCAGGAAATTCTACTTCTTATTTTGATAAATACAAAAGGAAACATCAATATGACAGTGGTGATGATGATAACGCAGAAGATAGTGTTAGATATGATGGACATACTAGGAATAAAATGTTACAAGAACAAATAACAAAAAGATTATCACAAGGAAAAAATGTATCAACGAATAGACAACACACCTATGTAGACAAAGAAAGAAATGTGGAAGAAGATAAAAATGTGTTAATCAACAAAAGTGAAACCTATGCTGACAAAGTTAGAAATATACAAGGAAATAAATTGTCTTCGGGAAAAAGTGTATTTAAAAATGAACATGAAACTTATGTAGATAAAATAAGAAATGTCCAAGAAGATAAAACAAAAAATCAAAGACAGGATCAGTTTGGTACAGATTTAAGTTCATCTACAAATGAACACAAAGTTTCATATCCTCTAAAGAAAACTTCTAAAATTAAGAAACAACATGTTCATACTGTACCACCTGTATTAAAACATAGTTCTTCAAATTTAGATGTATCCGAAACAGGTATTCATTCATCTCAACAAAAAGATGATGAAACTCCTCGTTTTATTTGTCCAACGTTTTCAAATTCATCTCAAAAATCTTCTCAAAATCGTCCACGTTCTTCTTTATCCAGATCATCTTCTGTCATTTCTCAAAATTTGAATGATGTTATTGATCAATCTTGTTCAAATAATCAGAATTTTTCAAGAAGACAACAACATGTACGTCAATCGAATAAATATATTGGTTCATTGGAAGATAGAGAAAGTCTAAGAAAAAAATCTATATCTAAAGAGGTAGAAAATATTTCTAAATGTAATGAACTTCCAGAAGAAAAAATCACTCAATTTGAAAGATCGAATTCGAAATTAAATCAATGTAGTCAAAATAGTAATAAACGAATTGATAATTTAGAAGAAACATCTATTCAGTACGATTATAAAAATATAGATATTTCTATTCGAGAATCTTCAGAACGAATTGAAGAACCTTCTCCTAAAAATTTTGAACATTTAAATCAAACAAGTAATGATTTGAATAACATACTAGCAAAAAATGTTAAACATTCAACAACAGATGTTGTAGAAAATCCTACCGAACTTTCCAGATCAATGGAAAAAATAAAACAAAATGATCAAGTTGATAAAACTATTAAATATATTAATAGACAACAAGAACAACAACAAGGAAGACAACAATCTGGATCATATCAGAAAAGTCGAGAAAATTTTAAAGAATCGCATGAACGATCACAAAATTTACAACCAAGATTAAAAACTTCTGATCAACTTCAAACTGAACTTCAAGATAAACATTTAGACGCAAAAATTAAACAAAGAGAACATCATCAACAAAAACGAGCAGTTAATGAATCTTGTCAACAATCTCAAACTATACAACATCAAAGACAACAATCTAATGTTGTAACTAGTAATAAACTTGAAAATATAGAAAATGAACGGAAAAAAATTGAAGAACAAATGATTCAATTGAAGAAGCAAATTTATGAAAAAGAAATGCAAAGGAAAAAAGAAATTGAAATGAAGAAAAGAAGAAATCAAAGAAAAGATGAAAGTGACGTTGAAATTAGGAATGAAAAAACAAACAGTGATATTATTGATATAGAGAAAGATAAAAGAATTAATGATGTGAAGGACAGGGCGATTTCATCAAATGTGGGGAATAGTAATAGTGAAAAATATTCAACAAATCGAGAAACAATTAAAGACAATGATAGAAAAAATAATGAAAATAATACAAAAATAATCGATGAAAAATGTGAAAACACTTCATGTGATGATTCAAATACTAAATCCATGAATGAAAACTTTAAATATGATCATGAAAAACACTATGATAACATAACTACTTTCACAAATGAAATTAAAACAAACTACAAAGAGGACGAAATTAAAAATTACAACAAATCTACAATTGAACAATTTACTAATCAAAATTCCATACAATCTAATGAAAATAATTCATCACAAAATGTATTAAAACAAAAAGGAATAATGACGAATCCTGTGATAACAACGCGAACTTCTCAATCAACATTGACACCAAATCCTTCTATACTCCCAATACAAACTATTATTCCTCCTTTATATTTACCAGGATCACTTCTAGATCCTAATCAACCAGTCATTGTAAAATCAAGTACTATTTATAAAAAAAAAATCAATAATAAAAAACATAGATTAAAAATGAAAAAGAAATTAGAAATGGAAAGATTAATGAAGGAGAAAGAAATGCAACAGAAAGAAGGTGGAGGAATGCATCAGGGTGAAACTGGAGAGATGCAAGAGGGAGAATGTGATGAAATGCATCAGGAATAAAGTGGAGGAATGCATCAGGGATAAAGTGGAGAAATTAATTAGAGAGAATGTGGAGAAATGCAAGAGGGAGAATTTGAAGAAATGCATCAGAAAGTGGAGAAATGCAAGAGGAACAAAGTGAAGTTATTGATTAGATAATGATGAAAGCATAGGAATATTAAAATAATCAAGTGCATTACACTTCTTCACACTTCAACATTTTTTTGTCGCCCACGACAAAAGAAAATCGTGACGGACGGTTGTATTCCCACTTGGAAAAAAATCATGATTCATCAGTCTCCTTACGTGACGATTGACAAACGTGTAATGGGAACATCTCCATATCTCATTAGATTATCTAACGATGTTTTTGTCGTGACGATATAAAAGACGCTATTTCAAAATTCAACGTCACGATTTTTTTCATGGTGCACAGAAAAGCGTTATGCCCCTGATCCGCTTTCGTCATGTAATGGGAACATATTCTAATTTAAATGTATGTGCGTAGTGAGAACGGGATGTGAGATATTTTTGCAAATGTATCACTTTTGCATGTAAATGATAACAACAAGAAAAGTTGAAAGAAAGATCAATGAAAATCTGTTTAAAGAAACTATATTTTCCAAAAGAAATCAAACGACTGAAGACCATATACAAATTATTATATATATTGCAAACAGGTTAACGGCTGTGTTAACCTCGATGATCTTTTAGTAAAATAAAATTTTGCTTATAAAACTTATAAAATTTTAATTGATTCAGTCTATCGTGACATAAGATAGATTGGATCAATATTAATATTTGAATTGACAAAAGAACTTTAAACATCTTTTGCCAAATGACCAATAAATAATTGATGGAAATGTCCTCTGGAGATGGAAATTTTTGGTCAAATGGGAAAATAGCATTAACATTTATTTATCAACTCAAAGTGAAAAAGTTGCATTATATGGTTCGAAAATAATAATAATTAAAATCGAGCTATAGCGAAGCTCGTGGTAAACCTTTACCCTTTCATTTGCAACCCTCATTCTAACATAGGAAGTCTAAGTATGGGACCTTGTAATAATGACCAAATATCGTGTTCATAGGTTCACCAGATCCGGAAATACAGGGAGGTCGAAAATAGCATGAAACAGTTCGTGTAATATATATACACACTGCAGTCGCCAGGCTTGACTTGGAACTTGACCTGGCGCACCACTCTGCGCCTAGATTTTTATTAATTTGGACCTTGGATTTTCCAATTTGAAAAATCAATGTTTTGCCGACGAGGTAAATGTGCTAGTTAATAAATAAAATTAATTTTTGAATGCATTATTTGCAAATCATTTAATTGTACAATATTAAATTGTTAAACTTATTTTGTAATTATTGTAAATTATAATGTAAATATTTTTTAAAAAGAATTTAAATAAAACATTAATTATTCAATAATAACATTCTCGTGATTTTATATCATAAGACTATTTTTTTTATATTTAACGAATTCGTGAATACGCTAGCTGAGAGGGGAAATTTCTGTAATGTCAAATCACAGTCTGAGAGTATTGATATTTCCTCTATTCCCCAAAATTTATTTTGAAAATTTTATAATTCAATATTTATCTAAATCAAAAAGTTATGAAATTCGTTAACTGTAAAAAAACGAGCTTTTTTTTTAAAAAAAAAAATCATTTTCTCTTCATCGTACGAAAGAAGACTTCCAAATGAATCAGCTGATCCAATTGGACACAAATTTTTAGGTAAGACTGGACTCTGCCTCTAATGAATCCATAAGATTTTAAAGTAATTTTGTCTAATACAGGGTACCCCAGATCTACTGGCCAATATTTTTTCAGTTCAGAAGGTTACGATAAAAAAATTGACTAAATCGACGCTGAAATTTCTTAGGAGACTGTTGCCCACGCTCGGCGTCGCTCACTTAAGGAATGCACAGGCAGCAACATTGTCGCTCAAGATGCATCGTGCAAGGATGCGACGCGGCCTGCGAACGCAATAGACTTAAGCTGCTTTCCCACTGCACGCAACATTTTGTTATGCAACAAAATTTGCGACAGTATATTTTCTTTTGAAACACACTGCAACAAATTCCCTGTCAGTTTTTAAAAGTTTTTCAATAGAGATGTCCATTGTCTTTTTTAATATAATATTTTAATTTTTCTAACGCAATGAATGAAGAAACAGAAGTGATGTTTATGATGTGGTGGCACTCTTTGGAGTTTCTGGATAAAGACAGCCAAGAACGAAGATTTTGAGTTCATCCAATTAATGAAAAAAGAAATGTTTCTATTTTCATATGTGAACTAAGAAAATATTCGGAAAAATTCAAGAATTATTGCCGAATGACCGTAGATACATGACAAACTTTTAAACCTAACAGAAGAGAAGATCAGGAAGACAAATTAACCTGACGAAAGATTTTTAAAAAAATATTGTAAATTATTTATTGGTACTCTATAAATTAACTGAAGAAATATGGTAATACTAGCATGGCATTTAAAATAATAATTCCAAAACATCTTCAATAATAGAAATAAAACTTAAATTTGTTTTGGTTTATTTTCAATAATGAACCTTTGTTTTAATAAATGAACATACAGTCACCTCTATGTTGCAAGGTTCTCGGCAGAGCAGCATCGCCCTTTTGTTTCGCAATGTTGCAGTCATTTGGATTTGATCTCATTTGATTCGGTAGGAACAGCGGAGCATGAAAGTTGCGCAACAAAATGTTGCGTGCAGTGGGAAAGCAGCTTTATTATATATACTGTTTTAAGTAAGTCCCTTAAGGTTCTCGTTATGCCTGCAGTAATTCCAAGTCATATTGTTATGTGGTCAAAGTCTCATATAGAGGATAGCATACCAACCCCGGCTGGGTTTCGAACCCACGATCCCTGAATTACCAGGCAGCCACCTCGACCACTGAGCTATCGGGGCTTTATATTGGAGTCTACGTATCTAGAAGCGTACAATATCATCTTTCTCGGGAAGGGATAAACCAATGTGCTAAATTGGTAGAGTTTTTGGTTTAATATTTTTCAATAATGAACCTTAGGAATCGTTTTTTGGTTTGAATTGAAGATCGGAATTTTAGATTGAATTGAGAATATATTTGGGGTTTCGACACAAACGGCATGAACAGAGATTGTGTACCCTAAAGTTCATCTTTGTCCGTTTTTATTTGTTCATTCAAACAAGACGTATCATCTCCTCTTAAAGCTTTCTCTGAACATAAATATTGTTTCAATGGTATATCTCCTTGTCTTTTAAAATACCAATCCTCAATATCACTCTCATGAATTTCAAGTAAACTTTCACATTGGGCTTTAAGTTGTGTTATTTCTACAGACGGTTTGTCCCACAATTCTGGAGGAATTCCAAGTTCAACTTTGACACCTTTGTCTCTGAAAAAGAAGAAGAAATTAAATGAAGTGGTAGTACTTACTTTTCGTGTCCATCGAGGAGACTGATGATGGTGGAAGGGTTGGGTAGAATGCGAATATTATGCTACCGTGATAATTTAAATCTTTGAATAACATGTTAAATAACAAATATTAACTCTTAAAATATTTTTTTAAAAAAACACTATTTACCATTATTTATGAAGAAACTAGTTTCAATTCTTTATCCCCCCCATTCTTCGACTCGACCGATGATGAATCGAATGATTCAAAACTAGTTTCTTCAAAAATACATAATTATAAATGTTTTAATTTATTTTTAAAGTTAATACTATGATAATCCCGGCCCCTTCCATGACCTTCAATAGAACTAAAGAGTCCTTCACTCCGGCAATTCTTTGGGGTGCTATTATTATGTGTTAGCATGAGGATAAAATTCCATGGGTTAGATGGGTTTGAACCTATGCCCTACTGTTTCCCAGTCAGAGCAATTTACCAATTCGGCACCAACCTATTTTGGAAAACTGCAGGCGATATGTACTATAGAAATGAACCTACTATTTTCAATTTTGGTTTATTGGCCCCCCAAGATGGTTGGTTCTTCGCACCGGGGCTACCCGTGCTCTCGGGCACGGCCAAAGACCATCAACACCGTTCCGACGACAACTCACTGTGTTTTTCTTCCATTGGAGCTGTTCATCCCAGCCGTGCTGCTCCAGATACTTATTCAAAAAGTTGGTATATCAATTTTTGCTAAACCCTGAAGTATCTGATCGTTGTCCTCTTATGTATGCTGGCTGTTCATGATGTAAATCATGAGCAGCCAGCAAACTATTCATCAAACCCTACTAATCTGGAGCCGTCAGCATTATGGACGGAACCTGTTGGAGACGTCGCCTTTCTTGGATTGGAGACACAGTGAGAGTAGTTGATAACGTTAACAACAACAACAACAATTTTGGTTTATTATTATCTCCGAGCCTTTAGTCTCGACCACGAAAAAAAAACCCTCAAAATTTGTTATTTCTAAGTTTCAAATTAGCCAGCAACAATGACACGTTGAAATACACCAATCTTGTACTATCACTTAAGTTAAGCAAAGCTTTCTTCATCAATTCTACTCTCATTTTGATCTACTCTCTCAGTTAGGCAAAGTGAACTTACACTAATCCATGAAGTGTTTTAAATGTTTGACTCATTCCTTTAGCAAATCTTGTACTATCACCTCTCTCTTTATGAATATTATATTCCAATATTCTATCACATAAACCTTCTAGTGATTCAACAAGTCTTAATTCTGATTTTTTATATTTAGTCTTCTTTTTATTTTTGTCATCAATGGAATAGCCAAGTTCAATAACATCATTACTTTTACCAGTTTCATCTAATCGAGCTTCTAATTCTACGGCTAGAACTTTACAAACTGAAATAATATAAAATAGACAAAAATATAAATAGGGTATAATTGTAGTAAAACCATTTATTTGAAGGCAGACATTACTAACCTAGACTATATTTTTTTAAACGTTTTTAAAAGGTTTTTAAAAGGAATTGCTTTCGCATTACATTGAGACGCTTCCTTTTATAGCCATGTCATTCGTAGCCAAAAATTTTCGTCAGGTGGTCAAAAAATTTTAATTATTTATTTTGTCTCAGAGGTGTCAAGCCCTGACACGTTACAATGGAATCTAAATTCCCCCATTCCGATAAAAATAATCACAATCGGTAAATAAATTACCGATTGTGATTCAATGTTCTTACCTTCACATTTACTCGCATATTTAACACCTTCATCTTCAGGTGTCAATGATAAAACATAATAATTACAAAAGTATATCCATAGAATAATGTATNACTCATCTTCCTGCAAACATTAAAACTGCGTTTGACGCTCCACAAAAAGAAATTGTGTCGGACGCTCCAAAAGAAGAGTTCTTTGATGTTAGGGACGAGAATCTAGACATTAATGAATAATGGAAAAAATCTGGTGTGAACATCACACGACTTTCCTTATCTATAAAAAGAGGCTATATCAACCGCTAATTAGCGGCCAACAATATATTGCACTTCAACCTAAGTTGTATTTTTCAATTTCTTTTATGAAATTGATATGAATAGGCACCAAAGTTCTAGCTATTTCCGTTCTCATTTTGGGCAGGATACGCGAAAAAGGCTAAAAAGCGGCATAAAACCGCCAACGGTATATTCGATTTCCACCTTGCTGTTCTTGAGACATCTTGTTCACACACGGACCAGACAGACAGACACACGGACCAATGGCTGAAACTCGAGATTTAGGCTCTGGGGACCCCAAAACATGTTTTGGTATTGAAAACTCGACATCGAAAATTTGAGCCCATTACTTCCCTTTTTATAAAAAGTAATAAACAACATACCGATAGTGCTTACGTTATTCACTAATAATAAAAGGTAGGTATTAGGTGTAAAATACGTGTGTGCAAAAAAAAAAAACATAATGGGGGGCCCGAAGCACNGGTGTAAAATACGTGTGTGCAAAAAAAAAAACAATGGGGGGGCCCGGAGCACGACTTTGTGCCCGGGCCCGGGAAAGCTCTGAACGGTCCTGGCTTTCAATATCACTCAAATTGTCATTGTCAGGCCGATGTTGACTCTACGGAGTTCAGATTAGGATTGAGGGTATCAGAGTATGAGATGTTATTTTGTGAAGATCGAGCAAGTCCTGATAAATTCTGATGTTGTTACCCACATAACATAAGTAATTCATGGGTATTGATTTTGATTAATATGGAAAGCCTCTAAGATTTTTATATAATGTGTTTTAGTTATCAATTATCTTAAATTCATCAAAATTAAAATAGTGTTTGTTCTCGAATGCATGATGAGTAAACTGTCTGACAATGCTAGGCTGAGTACAATTGAAAGCATTATAATTTATTCGAATTGACATTGTCTAATTATTTAAAATACGATTCTCCGTTTTTAAATATTTAATACATGCCGTTAATATCATGTCTGCGACATTTTAAGATGAGTTCAGTCCACAAAGATAAATGCTATGGTTTGGTAGAACTTTAACCAGCTGGAATTTTGTGGCGGCGGAAGTTTATAACAATTAACAATATTCAGGCTCAAAGTCCAAAACTGGTTTTATAATAATAATCCATTATTTACCTTTTAAAAAAATAAAAGTATAAAAACAATGTATTTTTTGACACCAGTAGATTGAATTGAACAGTTTTATTAAATTAATAGAGTAAAAGATAATAATTAATTAATTAATAATGCATATAATCAATTAATTAAGATTTGTAATTGTTTATGATTTTATATAGCGCTTTCTGACCATGTAAAATTTGAATATTTTCCGCCATACAGTTTCATCTTTCCATGTAAAGGAAGATGGCAATTTATTATTATTCATATTGTGACGTCACAAATATTTGGTATGCACATGCGCATTATGAGTGTTTCTTGTTTTTGTATGTAAACAAAAAAATCAACTTCTCGCTCTTCAAAATTGTGAGCTCAGATTTTTTTTTTATTTAATTTTTTTATTTTTTTAAGAAAATGACTGATAAAAATGAAGAACCTGCAGATAAAACAATTGCTGAAGATTTGGTTGTTACCAAATATAAAATGGCTAGTGAAATAGTCAATCGTAAGTATCTATGGTCAGTGTTTGCTCTCTACACTTCTACACATGACTTGGGTTAACATCTATATTCTATATTTTTCTTCCCCCCTGTTCATGTGGCTATGAGTTTTCCATTTAACTATGTATTCCTAGACGTTTTATATGATTTTTTATTAATGATACTCTCAAGGCATGGTCCACATTCAATTATCAATCAAATACGTATTGGGGAAAGGTCCTAAATATCATTTAAGATTGTCTTGTTGCCTTTTGCATTTTGAGGTTATGTTTGAAACACAAAGCCAAATGGTCATAATTAACTCCACAGTCTTTAAAAAATATGATACTCTAGCAGTTTTACCCTGCGCTTCGCTACGATTTACTTTTAATTTACATTTTTTTCAATAGGTATTTAAATTTTGTTCTCATGTCATACTATTTGGTCTCAGCTTAGTGAATTTGACCGAAAAATTAGCCATAACTCGAAAACGGTTTGACATTTTTGAGTTTTGACAAGTTACCCTTAGGTACTAGCCTAGTAGATTAGCCCTACTTATAGATTATCTCACAAAATATTTGTCTTAAAAAAATGTCAAACTGTTTTCGAGTTGATGAACTATTTTCCAAAAAAGTCGTTTAGTAATTCAATAATTTCACATATAGAAGTATTTTCTTTGTAACATTATTTTAATCTTAATGGCCATAATGATTGAATTAGTTGATTAACTATAGCAGTTCACTGTTACATTACATACAGTAATATCTGACAATAAGTAAAATCAATCAAAATTTCAAAATATATAAGAGATTAAAGGCTGCACTGAAATTTATAGGAGAACGATGGAATTTTATGGCCGAACAATTAACTTCAGTGAAATGAACCCGTATGGTGTTCTTTTAATTTTTGATGCCTATGCAAAAAAAAAAATAATAACTGAGCTCATCTTTATCACATAGCCCCGTTGTGCTGAATCGAACTATACGAACATTGTTATTTCAAAAAAGCCATGTTATTTCATCAATTTAAATTTCTCGCCCTGAGTTGATACATTTTGTTCTCATTTCATACTATTTGGCCTTAGCTTAGTGAATTTGACCGAAAAATCAGCCATAACTCGAAAACGGTTTTGAGTTTTGACAAGTTCCCTAAATTATACACGTATTTAATTTTCAAACGATTTTTTTACTGTTCACAGGAGTTCTCAAACAAGTTATTGCCAAATGTGTAGATGGGGCATCTGCTCGAGAAATTTGTGAATTTGGAGATGAACTCTTGTTTGATGAAAGTAGCAAAGTTTATCGTAAAGTTAAAGATATGAAAAAAGGTATTGCCTTTCCTACTTGCATCTCTGTCAACAATTGTATCTGTCACTTCTCACCTTTAAGATCAGATCCTGATTTAAAACTAAAACGAGAAGATGTTGTCAAGATTGATTTAGGTAAGCAAATATCGTTTTAACGTTTTCAAGGACATTCACTCAGTCTCAACAGAATCCTCCACAATATTATATGTTGGTGGGGTCTGCATTCAAATACACCGTTTTGTTGTGATTATTTCAACTGGTAATTGAGATTTGATTGAAAGCCGAATCTAAGTACTTATATTTAATGTTCCATACTCATATTTCTACGTAACTTGAAATGTAAAATATCAAATTTTGGAGCTGGGGTATTTTTTTACCCCGTAAAACCCATGTGTCACATTACACATTAGCGAGAGTTGTTTTTATAGTTCGAATTAAAGAGTTGACACACTAATCACGTTTTTTTTTTATATAAATATGGGCAGTAGAATTGCTAACTTTTAACGCGGTTACTTTTCATTATATGACAGGACATATGTCTGAGTAGCTCTCGTAATTCGCACTATTAGGTCTCATTGGTTCTGAACAAATTCTTATAAAAAAAAAATCTTTTGATATCTTCATTTTTTTAATTTTTACTTTCAGGCGCTCATGTGGATGGTTTCATAGCAGTTGTTGCGCATACCATTGTTGTGGGTGCTAGCCAAAAAAGAAAATGCACGGGAAAGAAAGCGAATGCAATATTAGCTGCACACTATGCTTCTGAAGCTGCCTTACGTCTTATGAAACAAGGCAATGATGTGAGTATAGATTATACCTGAGATAGAATTTAATTGAGAGTGGTATGATGTATCCGAGCCAAGTATATATCTTGCACCAGGGATTTACCTGGTTCGAATCCTGGTGATAACCTCATATAGTTTTTTTTTTTTTTTATTTTTTAAAAAAGTTATGCCCCGGAACCGCTTTCGCATTACTTCAGGGCACTCCTTTTACAGCCATGCCTTTCCAAAAACGAGAAAATTCGATCTGAAAATTTTCGCTCCGGGCGGGATTCGAACCCACAACCTCCGGACCAAGAGTTAATGCTCTTTCTACCATTTTTTCAAACCTGAATCCGAAAATGGGGAGAAACGTTTATTTTAAGAAGAACACCGCTATATCAAGAACAATCCTGATCGGATTGAAAATTAGAAGATTTTTTTTTCGATTTTTCCACTTGGTCTGCTTGTTTGGGGTTAACTTAGCCTCATCAGGACAATTGAGTATAGCCATGGTAATGCGGTGTTTCCATTAAAATCAACTGTTCTCTCCATTTCTAGATTCGAATGTATACCTATTTTTTTCTACAGAAAAAAAAAGTGT
>CM022883.1:3917156-3930290 GCA_012654025.1 Pachypsylla venusta
AAAAAAAACAAAAAAAAAAAAAAAAAATGCCTGTTGAAGTTTGCTGAGTTTCAGACCCAGCCTAACTTTGCGCAGACTTCAACACGCATTTTTTAACCTATCCCAATACTACTCCCAACACGTCCTACCCAACAAACTTGGTGTTCAATTCTATTAAATTATAGATAAAAATCTATTCCCAGACCAGCCGAATGTACAAACAAAATTTCATTAAAATCGGTTAAGCCGTTTTGGAGGAGTATGGTAACAAAACACCACGACAGGAGAATTTTATAGAGATAGAGAAGAGATATATTAAAATTGTAGAACATAAAGTCAAATGTTTTTTATCATTTTCATTTCTTGTATGTGAAAGTATGAGAACATCGCTGGAACAAGCTCAAAAAATACTATGTTGAAAAATAAGACAAATACAAGCGCCTAAAATCATTTCTTGCTACCGAGTCCACGAGCTATCAAACGACTCTCATAAGTATAGATTATATTATTAATACCTAATATTACTAATCAACTAGCGAAGGAAAAATTCTAATGCTAAAGAACACTGGGGAGTTGATAAAATATAACTCTGTTAAATATGAATACAATTTCATTTCTTAAATCTAAAAAAATAAATATCAGAAACTAGACGGATAACGAATAGAACAGAAAGAGAGGAAACTTGCTGAATTCAACGCATGCGCATACCAAGATCGTTATCATTCCAGGATAACGACAGAGACAAAAGAAAATCGTACGTGGTATGCCTACTATCAAGCAAAATGCTAGTTTTGCAATGCCAAGAAAACAAAATGAGCGTGGTATAATGTAAACATGGGTAATAATAATTATGTCGTTGATTGGTGTGAATTCTCTTAATGTTGCCGCCTGTGATGTGGTTGGTGTGAATTGTCTTTATGTTGCCGTCTGTGATGTGGTTGGTGTGAATTGTCTTAATGCTGCCGTCTGTTATGTGGTTGGTGTGAATTGTCTTTATGTTGCCGTCTGTGATGTGGTTGGTGTGAATTGTCTTTATGTTGCCGTCTGTGATGTGGTTGGTGTGAATTGTCTTAATGTTGCTGTCTGTGATGTGGTTGGTGTGAATTGTCTTAATGTTGCTGTCTGTGATGTGGTTGGAGTGAATTGTCTTAATGTTGCTGTCTGTGATGTAGTTGGTGTGAATTGTCTTAATGTTGCTGTCTGTGATGTGGTTGGAGTGAATTGTCTTAATGTTGCCGTCTGTGATGTGGTGCACTAGCACTGCATGAGTTTCTACGCTTTCTTCTCTATTCGTTATGCTCGGCGTGAACTATTACAGAACTCCACTTAAAACATAGACGCCAATTTTAATCTCAAATATATGAGAGATTGTAATTAGTTGGGCGTCGATGGCACGCTAAGTACACCATTTCCCGGTAAATCACTGGAGTTAAGCGGAGGGGTTTTACTAAGTGGGTGGCCACCTAAGTTTGTGTCCTCGTGATGTTGGCTAGTCCCAGACCAACCCAGACTGCTTGTGGTCAATTTCAACTGGATACCTCCAAATGCTGCTACTTAGATCTGACATTGAATCATAAGGCGTTCCAGGTCGTCCAAGTGCGTATAACTGACCATCGCGAGGCAGGAGGTAGTAGATCGATACGGTCTGATGAAACCGCTGTTACTGCCTACACCTGATCTTCTTAGTATTATAGGGTACCTTTTAATCTAAATTATAAGTGGAATTCTATAATCAGCCTAATTTTTTTTAAATTTCTTGCAACCCGCCCTTATTTGGAGTAGAACTCGGTCTGTCTATTTTCTGAAACATATGGAATGAAAGAAATTCTATCATTATTCGTCCGTTTTATTTAAACAAAAAGTTTTCACGATTACAAAACTTTATCTTCTATACAGAAGGTAACAGATAAAAGTTTGTTCCTTGAAACTTCATGAGTAAAATGAGCTATTCTACTTGAACATATTGGGAAAATCTTTATAAAAAAGAAAAATTACTAAATATGCATAATAAGTATTAATTTAAATAAAAATCAGTCGATTTTTTTTTTTTTCTGTCAACAAAATCAGTTCTACTCTCGTGTTCTGTTCCGTTATCTTCAAAATGTGTTTGAGACAAAATAAGATTATTTGTATTCAGTTTGCATTTAAATTTTCCAAGCTTTCATCAGATAAGACCGGAGCACTTGGTCTGTCACTGAAAAAAGTCAACCAAATTTTTTGTCATATAAACAACAGAAATGTAACCTGACACCCAACAGTGCAAAATTTGTACCAAATTAAAAGCCACATTAAAAAAAAAAGGAAAAAAAAATCTGAAAGCCAAAACCAAGCAAAGCACCCTGAATGTGCCACAACAATGTGTGCAGAAAAATAAATTTTCAGATATTGAATGGCATTCTAGAAATTTGTACAGATTTTATGAAAAATATCTAAAAATTTGCAAGTTAATTTATGAATAATTCCAAAAATTTGCAAGTTAATTTATGAATTAATCCAAAAATTTGCAAGTTAATTTATGAATTATTCCAAAAATTTGCAAGTTAATTTATGAATAATTCCAAAAATTTGCAAGTTAATTTATGAATAATTCCAAAAATTTGCAAGGATTTTATGAAAAAAGTTCTAAAAATGTATAAGGAACCCCGAGCGAACTTGATGACAAAGAAATGTTTATGAAAATAATTAAAAAAAAACAACAAAGGAAACACAACTGATAGGCTAAAATAATAAATAAAAACAGAAACAAATCCTAACTAAATTCAAAAAATTTTGTGAAGCCATGCAGAGATTACAAAAAAAAAAAATCTGGTGTGAACATCACAAGACTTATCCATAAAAAAGGAAAAGAAAAAAAAAGTATTGTAATGAGCTGAAATTTTCAATGTCAAACCATAGTTTGAGGTCCCCTGAGTCCAAATCTCGAGTTTCAGTCATTTACGGTGTGTGTATTTCTCATGAACGGTTAGATTTGTCGTGTAATATGTATGTAGTTCTTAGCGTTCTTACCGCTAGCTCTTACCGTTCCTTGTTTACAAACGGACCAACAGATATACACATACGGACAAATGTCTGCAACTCGAGATTTGTGCTATCTAAAAAAGGTGTTGTGGCATTGAAAACTCAACATGAAAAATTTCAACCCATTAGAATACATTTTTCTTTTAGGATATAGAAAGTAAAAATATCCCCAGAATTAAAAAATGTCCACTGGGTCCAAAAATGTCCAAATGGGTTTCAGACACTATTTATGGTTCAGTCATATTAGCGGTTTTCAGTATTGCTGTCTAAAAGGAGAATGGTAAGAGCTAGAGCTAGAGATTTGAAATTTTGTATGTATGTCATATTTGGGGTCTCAGCTATCTCCGAAACTTTTGGGTTCAATCAAATATACCGCTGGCGGTTTTCACCGCTTTAAAGCGGTTTTCATTAATCCTGTCTAAAAAGAGAATGGTAAGAGCCAGAGACTTTAAATTTGGTAGGTATGTCAAATTTAGGGTCTAATTACGCCCCAGATTTGAAATCGTCACGAGCCCTCAATTTTGGGGGGTACCCCTCCAATTTTTTTGCCAGAAAAATAATCTATGTTTCACATTGGCAGAGTTTTTTTGTTTTGCAACTGCCACTTATTTGGGGAGAATGAGTAATGCAAATCAACACTCATTTTGAAGTACCTAGACTTTGACAAATATTTAAAGTTTTAACTTACGGTCCAGGTCCGGGATAGTAGTATGGAGGTGGTCGCTCGTATTCTGTCGACATTGGAGTGTTTTGTTGATATCTTGGTGGACCGCCGTTTGGGAAGTCCCAATTCCTGGAACACACAAAAGTATATTTTAATTTGTTTAAGAAAGAAAGGAAGTTTCATTTATTCTTTAGTGTCATCATTGTTTTGTATGAGACTGCAGATTTAAGTAGGTTGTTGCGTGCAGCGTACTATACATCCGACCTTCAAGGCTAATAATAAGATATACAGGGTGAATCTCATTTCTAACACCAATTACTCTCTTCGGCATGTGTCGTTTTCGCTTCGTTTTCAAAATAGCGGCCATTCACCGTTACCAAACGAAATCACTTATATTATCTTTTTAGCTTCTCTAAATTGACTTTAAATGATCCAGAGAACATTTTAAAACTAACCTCTGGTTTCTAGCTTCACAAATAAAGATTAAATAAAAATATCTAACCATATGAGTTAGATGGAACGGATTTGTTTATGATTTTTTTTTTTTTTGTATTATTGAAAATAACATATTAACTATTTATTAAATAAATTAAATTTAAACAAAACACCAAAGAGTCTAAAGATGGAAGTTGACTGAAGACTCTTCAGTCTTCTTCATAAATTAAAATAAATAGTGTTTTTGGTGTTTTGTTTAAATTTAATTTATTTAATAGTTAATATTTTTTAACACTTATAATTAACATGTTATTCAAAGATTAAAAAAAATACATTTATAAAATACTCACTTGGGTGCCATATCACTAAATCTTGGATCTACATTTGAACTTGACGGTGCCGCCGTCGCACTATTCTGAATTCTATTTCTTTCATTTCGGCCCAAATGTGCACTATAATCTGGATTTAATTCATTCGTTGTAGCCGAATGGCTCGGATGTTGAGATCTCTTCTTTTTCTTTTTCCCATTTACATTTGACGACAATGGAATATTGTCTCGATCAGCATACGCATCGTACAGATATTCTGCTTCTACGAGTGGTCCAGGATAAGGATCAGATTTTTGATATAAACTTGCTAACTTCACAGATATAAATATTGCTGGTATAAATAATAAGAAGACACATCCTATACTAAACCAAAATCCATTGTATGGATAAAGTATTTTGTTACAGCCCGACACGACCGTTGCATTGTATACCATACTGATTGGCCAACATTTACCAATATCAAATTCAACGTGAGTGATCATACGTGAAAGATAATGATCGACGTGTTTTTCAAATTCTGAACCAAATTCTTTGCTTAATTTGGTAACGATGTTCGGTCCTTCTACGTCAAGCATTGTTTGGGCATCTTCGACTTCTGCTAGTAAATGATCAACGGCGCTTCGTAATGAAGTATGATTGAATTTTAAATGTTCGGAGAGAAGATTAGCGACTGCTTCTAAGCGTTTGGAGACGTTTAACATTCCTGGAAGCACAAAACAAAAGAAAATAAATTAAAATGGTATTTTACTTTCTTGTGATAGTGGTGGAAGGGTTCGGTACAAGGATTAACCTTCCGCGGTGCCCGTAACACTTTTACAGAGCGGGGCCCCCTCTACCCCCCGTCCAATTATCTGAATCCCGTTCACTTTGTAGATTTACCGCGCCGCCGAGACACAATTCTCAAACTGATCAAAAAAAGAAAATATGAACAAGCTAAAACTAATATTTTTTATGGTAAAATTTATATACTAGATTAAACTTCAAAGGGATAGTAAGAGGGTACCTAGTGTACCTACACTAACCAATTTGCTTATGTTGCAATACTCGTTTCTTTATTAAGTTCCTAGGTAGCCCAGATTAAACTTCAAGGGGATAGTAAGAGGGTACCTAGTGTACCTACACTAACCAAATTGCTTATGTTGCAATACTCGTTTCTTTATTAAGTTCCTAGATAGTAGGTACTTGTACTTTCCTACATTAGATTTTACTACATACTTTGAAGAGTTCCCCGTCAAAATGATATGTTTTTTTCAATTGTCAACACAGAAATGTCAAAATATCTAGTGTAAGTTGTCAAAGCACGGGGCCTGTAGAACGTGCTACTATTGTTAATCCGGCCCTAGTTGGATAGCATATGCTACTCTGAGGACGCCTGACTAGATGTTGTTAATCCTGCCCCCTTCTATATCTTCCAATATTGGTAAATATCTCAAAATCATGAGGATGAAATTCCATGCGTTGGCTGGGTTTGAACTCAAGCCCTACTTTTGTCAGTCAAAGCGTCTTACCACTAAGTATAACGCCAATCCATTAGTGCAATCTTGAGGACCATTGAATAAAGAAATTGTGGAAGTAACAATATCTCAATCATACAGCGTGTACCAAAATGATCAGTTCATCCCCTTACCTTTTGAAAGGCTTGATTTTTTTTAATTCTGGTATAGTCCGGGGCTGGGGAAAGGGGCTATGGCCAATCGAATGGTTACGGTGAGATCCAGACAACCCCAGGAAGTAACTTTAATCGACAAAAAGTTTAAATAAAATGGTACAATTTTTTATTGTTAAAATAAATGTCCAAATAAAATTTATTTTTAATTTTTTCAAAAAATAAGTAAGTGCGAAGATACGGGGGGGGGGGGNGGGGGGGGGATCTAAAAATTGATTTTGTAAAACCCTGTATAATGGTCCCTGTTTTGGGTTTTGATGTAAAAGTTCATTTATTGTGTACCAAAAAAAGTTTCTCGTCTACTTAAATTATCAAAAGTTACATTTTTAATTTCATCAGTGTCGTAGTCAAATTTCATTTTTCTTCTGAAGGTTAAAATTTTTTTTAGCTGAAGGCCTAATAGAGCGGGGATCTCGCTACGGCCCTAGTCACCGCAACCCGTACAATACTCACCAACAACTTGTGTATTATAATGAACCTCCAAATACATAACATTGTTTCGAAGTCCTCGTTTTAATTCATTTTGACTGGCTGGTAACTTCTCAATCGTCTCATTTAATGATTTGGCCAATTGCATCAAATGTATACTCGTAATTTGTTCTCCCAGAATATTCGTATACGAAGGAAAATCAATGTTCGACAATTGTGACGAACTTAATCGAAGTAATTGTTCTTGAGCCTCGGGTGTTAGGATTTTAATTTTGTAATTCAATTTAATTGAGTTGGTCATATCGGCTATGTATTGACGTATGTTATCATTTTCAGGGAATTTGATCAGACTGTCGAGATATTCATTGTTGCGGAGTTTAAGTACGGTAAATAGACTGTTGTTCTTATGGCAAGATCTGAAATGAGAACAAAATGTGACACATGGGTTTTTATTTTTCGGAATATTTTTTCTGAACATTGGTATCAAAGTTTACAAAAAAAATAGATAACGAACTGAAACAACTAAACCAACATCATTTCAAAAAACATTAAAAAATCTTTTACAGTCGTCTATATATAGTTTAAACGAGTTTTTGAACATCTGACTGCGGATCTTCTGTGTCCACCTTTTTTCATCTCATCTTACCATGTACATGTTTCTGTGGGTTCTGGGCGCGTGGTGGATCCTGGGATCTGACGGTCGGTGTGGGGTAGTCGTTGTTCAGACCTCGTCCAGCATTGACTGTTTGATCGTGTATGCTGCTGTGGATCTTCGGCGTATGGTGCATATTTAGATGTTGAGTGGTCGTTATCTAGCCCAACATTAGCCGCTGGGTGTTTGAACTCGTCGCGGATTTGCAGTGACGTATACATGTGTCGTATTTCTCTATGTACCTATTTGTACCTAATTTTCTTTTATTTTAAAAATGTTACTTTTTTTTCTTACATGTACTGTGTAGTAACTCACATATTGATGTCTGAACACATTAAATATAATGATAATCATAATAATTATTTTACTGGCTAAAACAATAGGACCTAAAAATCAAATTTCATTAACATCGGTCAGCCCATTATTGAGAATAATAAATCCAAAAAAAATGAAAACTTTATCCAAAAATAGGTATGTGAAAGATTTTTTTTGCTTAACGTCTCTTCAACAACGGAAGGTCATTCATTCAACACGAATGTTTTGCCCTGCATTCGCTGTAAAATTACCAACCAGCTAACCACATTGACCTCACCCAGCCTGGAACCTCACTGAACGTTGCTTAAATTGAGTAATCCTACAAAAACTGGTTGTATTCAACGTGCTATTTGAAATATCTATTACGGAGACATCTTGTTAGCTTGCCCATTTTAGTATCTTTCTCATTTTCAATTACTTACCTAATAATATCTGATATTTTCAACGTTTTAACATCTTTGTCATTTTCATTTGTAACTTGATATTGAAAATCTTCTCTGGTGTGTCCATTATAAATTTGACCCAAATCAATTAACTGGTCCAACAATTTGAAAATTCGAGAATTGTCCGGCTGCTTCAGTGGATTACAAATGATGCGTTCAGCGGTGACGCCGGTCATGAAATATATGAGGGTGACAAAGGCCAGAGCGCATGATGAAATGAACATTACCCAAACGCCACTGGAATAAAAGAATAATATAAAAATCAGGAGAGTGGGAGAAAAGATGGCTACTGCCATTAAAAAATACTCTTGGGTGAGAGGTTACCACTAGGCAATATTAATGTTAAAGGAGTTTTCTACCACCTAGCCCTTGAAGCTCTATTTTTATGAGGTCAACTACTCAAATTAATGAGGAAGAAATTCGGCTTCTGCCATTTACCAGGCGAGCGCTTGACCACTGTGCTACCGAGGCAGTTTAGGTTAAGAGAAATATTCTGCCAGCGTAAATGGCAATTTGAATATGCCAGTTCCTGTAAAGGTACGTCCACATTATGCCGATCGACACGGTCGATCAACAATGTCCTTCGACAAAGGCGACATTTGCTCCGTCCACACTTACCACTGCTGTTTGGACGTATTTTGTCAATGTCATTCAGTTGACTAGTAGAGTAGTACTGTGCTGTTCTTCAGTAAAAGTCCACACCTCAATTTTATTCATTCAACTCGACATCTTGTCATAAAAAATATACTTCATTCGGGTTGCATTATACTCGACAAATGTCGATCGACACGTCCACACTATGTCAATCAACAGCTGTCGATCGACACAGTCGACATCCTGGTGGCGGCTTCTCTGTTCCCTATATGGTTGATGATTGCCAAAATTAATCCAACAAAGAAAAATAATTTCTAATTATGTAAATCTACCAACAATATTGGAGACCCCCCCCCCCAAAGTACCTACTGAAATTTCTCTGAAATGCTACCCATAAACTTCTTTGAAAAAATAATCTCCCAAAAATCAGAACAAAAAAACACATAGCCTTCCCAGCTGTTGTTGTTGTTAACGTTCTCGACTACCTCTAGGTCCAGGTCCAGGAACCGCACCATCTCCAACGGGTCTGTCCACAATGACGTTAGGTCCAGGTTTATTGGAAGTTCTGGACATTTGAAGAGATGATCAACATCATGTGGTGCCCCACCGCATTTGGGGCAAATATCTTGCACAGAGGGGTTTATTCTGGCCATGTACTTTTTCAACATCTTGCACCAACCAGATCTGAGTTGGGCAAAGGGTCGCTCTTGTAGATCTTCCCAGTTTCGTTGCTCTGTGTTTTGTTGACTTGTGTTAAATTTTTTTGAAATAATAATAATAAAAATTACTTACAGCATGAGACAACTAGCTCCAGAGCCCTTGTTACAAGAATCATCAGAATATCCAGAATCTGGACGAGATCCACAGAACCCACAGGGGAGACCCCATGATATACTTACAGCATGAGAAAACTAGCCCCAGAGCCTTTGTTACAACAATCATCAGAATATCCAGAATCTGAACGAGATCCACAGAACCCACAGGGGAGACCCCATGATATACTTACAGCATGAGAAAACTAGCTCCAGAGCCTTTGTTACAACAATCATCAGAATAGCCAGAATCTGGACGAGATCCACAGAACCCACAGAGGAGACCCAATGATAAACACAAGAGAACCGTCAACAAAATGAAACTCACACCAAGTCCGACGTAATATCTGAAACAGTAAACATCGGTCAACGATAAATAGTCAGAGTGCAAATTATGGGGCGGATGATATGATTCCTTTTTCAAAGGAAAGAAAACCTTTAGGACACTTGGTAGAACTATCAAATACAAGAAATGAAAATGACAACACCTGACTTATGTTCTACAATTTTAATATATTCTTCGATATGTGTATTTCAGATTTTACTACATTAGCAAGATCAGGCCCGACGAGAGAGAGGGAGGAAAATGGGGGAATTCCCCCAGGTAAGAAAATTATCATAATGAAACTTAAAAGTATTGAAATTTTTTCAATCACACAAAACCAGTAGTTTAGCGATAGTGGGCTAATATGGGACAATGGCTATTGTAGGACACTGATTTTAAAATATAGTGCGACCTTTCAGCTTATTCAGTAATCATAAATATTGGTATATTTCGTAAAAATTAACATCTGATAATCGAATTATTTGTTTNAGACGCATCGTTCTCTCACCTGTAATGTCCATACTGTTTCAATATCCCCTCTCCATGGTCAATACTTCTGAACCCTTGCTCATCAATAACACTATGAAACTGGTCCAACACTTTATTGATACTTCTCGAGCCTTGCTCCAATCGTTCCCCGGTTTTATGAATGTAAGATTTGATTTCTGGTATATGCTCATCAACAGCTTTCTGTATTTCAATTTTAATGTTTTAAAATTGAGCTGTGACCATTTATTGAAAATGGCGGACGATTCCGAAACTTTACCACGTCAGAAGTTTTCATAATATTAATGAGGTAGGTCTAATCTATTTAACTATATTATTTAATGTTTTTATAACCCACTTAAAATTCCTTCTCCAAAATCGGACGGTGATTGTCCGATTTTGGAGAAGAAATAAGAAATTTGGCCGTAACTCGAGAACGGCTTGACATTTCCAGAGCCTTTGTTACAACAATCATCAGAATAGCCAGAATCTGGACGAGATCCACAGAACCCACAGAGGAGACCCAATGATAAACACAAGAGAACCGTCAACAAAATGAAACTCACACCAAGTCCGACGTAATATCTGAAACAGTAAACATCGGTCAACGATAAATAGTCAGAGTGCAAATTATGGGGCGGATGATATGATTCCTTTTTCAAAGGAAAGAAAACCTTTAGGACACTTGGTAGAACTATCAAATACAAGAAATGAAAATGACAACACCTGACTTATGTTCTACAATTTTAATATATTCTTCGATATGTGTATTTCAGATTTTACTACATTAGCAAGATCAGGCCCGACGAGAGAGAGGGAGGAAAATGGGGGAATTCCCCCAGGTAAGAAAATTATCATAATGAAACTTAAAAGTATTGAAATTTTTTCAATCACACAAAACCAGTAGTTTAGCGATAGTGGGCTAATATGGGACAATGGCTATTGTAGGACACTGATTTTAAAATATAGTGCGACCTTTCAGCTTATTCAGTAATCATAAATATTGGTATATTTCGTAAAAATTAACATCTGATAATCGAATTATTTGTTTCCAAGAAGAAGCGTACACGCCTTTTCACATTAACCAAGTGAATTGCCTACTTTTACTTTTATTACTGCCCATACGGTGATTTTAGATGAAAGAATAATAGAGGGGCCCGTAAATTTTTCTCCCCGGTCCGCATTTTCTGTCTACGGCCCTGTCCAAGATATACAAGAAAAATGAAACTCTGACTTATTTAGGTACGTATCATCCTAGGACTAGTAATTTGAAGTCCTACGAGATAAATTCACCTCGGATGCAAAGCACTCCTTATATTTGTCTCTGTTTCTGTTGTGATCACCACTCATCATTTTTAAACATTGATTTAATCTTTCATCACTCGTATTAAGTCTATTTGAACCTTATTCTTGGTTCTTATAAAGAGTGTTGAAAAATGTCGAGATCGTTATTCCAGGATACTCTCGTTTAAACATTGTATTTTTCAGATCAAGTATTGGGAGAGTTTTCTCTTAACTTTTGGATTAATTGGGGGGGGGGGGATGGTTTATGTCCCACCATGTATATTGCAACATTTAAACGTTTCGCCAGGGACGCCGGAGACATAGACATTCTGACTTTTTAGTCCGATGCCTTTTGTTGCCTATGAAACTAACTATGCCTTTTGTTGTTCTCGTTCACGGTTTCGAACTCGTAACTCTGGAATGGCTGGCCATACCTTTGCAGAAAATGTCCTAAAATAAAAAGCTACCTAAAATTTTCTCGTTTTGAGTTACGTTGTCGCGATTAAATTTAGGAAAATAACGGACAATGATGTTCCGATTTTCGAGAAGAAATTAGAAATTTGGCCGTAACTCGAAAACGGCTTGACATATTTTAGTTCTGATAATTTTCCTGGGGTCGCAGACCATGATTTTTTTTAGGGGTCTGTTCCATTCAATTTTTTGCTATCTGCTACCGTTGGACCAACCACTCATACATAGGTTCATACATACAAATTTCTGATTTATTTATTAAGACATAAAATTCTCGGGTCACGGTGTTTGTTACCATACTCCACCAAAACGGCTCAACCGATTTTATTAAAATTTTGTATGTACATTCAGTAGGTCTGCGAATAGGTTTTTATCTATAATTTAAAAAAATTGAACACCAAGTTTGTTGGGTAGGACGTGTTGGGAGTAATATTGGGTTAGGTTTCAAAAAAATAAAATGCGTGTTGAAGTTTGCGCAATGTTAGACTGGATCGCCAGCAGACTTCAACATGCATTNCCAGCCTGGGTTGGGCCGGAAAAATAGCCAGCATCACGAGGGCGTGGACACCCACATGGTACAACCTCGCTGGACGTTGCTTAACTTCAGTGATCTAACGGGAACAGGTGTAATCAACGTGCTAAATCCTGTTATAAACCATCGTTCTCTCACCTGTAATGTCCATACTGTTTCAATATCCCCTCTCCATGGTCAATACTTCTGAACCCCTGCTCATCAATAACACTATGAAACTGGTCCAACACTTTATTGATACTTCTCGAGCCTTGCTCCAATCGTTCCCCAGTTTTATGAATGTAAGATTTGATTTCTGGTATATGCTCATCAACAGCTTTCTGTATTTCAATTTTAATGTTTTCAAAAGCTTGTTTGCCTTTGAGAACTTCTTGTTCGATGTCACTTGAAATAAGTTCGGATATATTTTGTAGACTGGCGGTAACATTGGGAAGCTGAAAAAGAAAAAAATAATCAAGATTCAATTTAAGAAGAAAAACGAATTTCTGAAAATCCAACTGCGGATTTTCTGTCCCCACCTTTTTTTCCTCTCCTTTAAATATGTGCGCATGATGTATGTGTTAATATCTTGGGTCCACTTCATACGCACTCGTTTTCTTCCTGCTAAGGTGTTCTCAGGTAATAAGACACTGCCTAACTGAGAAGCACTCCTAGCAGTCACAGTCATTCTGGATGTATTTTGACTGTTATCATTTGTGTC
>CM022883.1:4004996-4020952 GCA_012654025.1 Pachypsylla venusta
AGCTTTCTCTCTCATCCCGAAGTGATACTTCTTAACTATGGGTTTTTGGTGGAACCGACCCCCATAGTGAGCACCGCTCATGGTTAGAAAATTCAATATTTTATTCAAGGATATGACTTTTTGTACTTCGGAACACCTTTGTATCAAATTTCAGCTTTCTCGCTCATCCCGAAGTGGTACTTCTCAATTCCGATTTTTTGGTGGTGAAAACCGTCCATAAATCGGATAGAAACCGGAAATTTTCAAATTTTATATTTTTTATGGGGTCCTTATATGCTATTTTGGGGGGGTCTATTCTCGGTCATTTTTCGTTATCTCTTTTAGTTTGCCCAGAAAAAAATTGCAAAAAGAGCCGCTAAATTATTTTTGGCCGTAACTTGCTCCCACTTGAACTTTAAATTTTTTCCTTTCTTATTACGCACCTACATACTAAAAGGGACCTTTGTGCCAAGTTTCAAGCCTCTACGTTTAGCCATCGAGGAGCTACGTTGATTATCAGTCAGTCAGTATACCAACTGGGTTTTGCCTTTTATAAGAATAGATGGGTCTAGAATTTTAATTTTATGATTGTCCAGGAGTTTTAGAAAAAGAAAAAAATATATACAGAGTGGCCCCAAATTTATGAACTCTCACCTTACAAAAAGAAAAAAATATATACAGGGTAGCCCCAAATTTATGAACTCTCACCTTACAAAGAGAAAAAAATATATACAGAGTGGCCCCAAATTTATGAACTCTCACCTTACAAAAAGAAAAAAAATATATACAGGGTGGCCCCAAATTTATGAACTCTCACCTTACAAAAAGAAATATATATATACAGGGTGGTCCCAATTTATCACCTTACAAAAAGAAAAAATGTATACAGGGTGGCCCCAAATTTATGAACTCTCACCTTAAAAAAAGAAAAAATATATACAGGATGGCCCTAAATTAATAAACTCTCAACTTACAAAAAGAAAAAATATACAGGCTGGACCCATATTTATGAACTCTCACCTTACAAAAAGAAAAAAAAATATATTAAAGCGTGGCCCCAAATTTATGAACTCGCACCTTACAAAAAGAAAAAAATATATTACAGGGTGGCCCCAAATTTATGAACTCGCACCTTACAAAAAGAAAAAAATATATACAGAGTGGCCCCAAATTAATGAACCCTCACCTTACATTCTTCCTGTTTGAGAAAAAAAGAAAAATACATTTTTCGTGGATTTTAGACGCGGCTTGATATGCGATAGGTTCGTCCAGAAATTGGTTTTACAGAATATAACTTTTGTAAAATTTGACTGGCGTAATATATATGACATACCTAGGTACTCCAAATTTCAAGTCTCTAGCTCTTACCATTCCCCTTTAAGACAGGATAAATGAAAACCGCTAAAAAGCTAAAAAACCCGCCAACGGTACTTTCGATTGAAACCAAAAGTTTCGGGGCACAATTAGACCCCAGATGGGACCTACGTACCTAATTTCATGCAAATTGACAACGCTAAGTGGCAAAAGTGCCCATCACCGCGTACAGCGGACAAACGGATTTTTCTTATTCGATTTTTGGATTCTGCGTACCTTGAAACGTAAAATAGTAAATTTTGAGAGGGGGGGTGTTTTTTTTGTTCTTAAGAATTCAAAGTTTCATTATTGAAAATAATAAACCAACATTGAAAGTAAATCCCTGCTGAGGAAGCATTAGTTGTCTGGCAAGGAGTCAGAATTTGACAAATATTTATTCTTTTTTACTTACAGGGCAGAGGTGTGTTCTTCAAGATCGCAAAGATCTTCAATATTACTCCTGATTATTTAGCAGACAAAATTAACAGTTATTATATGTGTACAAAGGGGTCCTTCCGTCAACATTATCACTATCTGCTTGAACATACAAGTGACCTTGTGATGCAATTGCTTTAGTATTAACTCTTAAGTATACAAGAAATCATAAATACATTTTGAAATCAATGCAGTCTTTTTTTTTACACTTTATTGAATGAAATAATATAAATGGAAAAGAGGAAGGATAGAAAGAAAGAAATAAGAAGAAGAGAGAAAGAATTAAGAAGGGGAAGGAGGAGAGAAAGAAATAAGAAGAGGAAGGATAGAAAGAAAGAATTAAGAAGAAGAAGGAGAGAAAGGATTATGAAAAGATATAGTTTGGCTAGTTTAATATAGTTCATTCAAAGGGCGGGGTTAATTAAGAAGAAGAAGAAGAAGGAGAATNATTGACATGGGCAACATAATAATATTGCAGAGATGCCTTCCGTTTTATTTTTAACCATCAAATCAGTTGAACTCGGCCAAAAATCCAAGCCGTTCAAAAATTTTAAGGGGTTTCACCGCTTTTAAAGCACTCACTACTCACTGTTAAAGCACGCTCCTTAGCTTCAAGACTTTAAATGAGGAGCAGATTTTTTATAGATATTCAGAGGCTTTAATCGCAAGCGGTAAACGAGAGAGAGAAAAAAACAATCTATTTATTTACAATATTTTTTTTATTAAAAAAAACAGTTCAAATATTACCAGTTATTTAAAAAACCAGTTCAAATATTACCAGTTAAAAATCAAGTAAAATGTACAAATGAAAAAAAAATATATGAAACAAAAAAAATTAAATGAGAAAAAAAAACCTACCAGCAAATTTAGAATTTTCACATGAGTTTCGCTTAAACATTTTTTCGTCTGAGGAAATGAATCGATAGAAAATCTAGGCCCACGGCAGTGCTGAAGTACAAAATTCCACTGTTACCATGGTGAAGCAACCAGTGAAGAATACGAATACACTTAGAACTTTTCGGTGGTCGAAAATTAATTTTTTTTTGTACATATTTTACAAAGAAAAATGTCAAAATTTTCATTTCAGAAAAATTAAGAGGAAGGCCGGAAAATGGTCGTGAGAAAAACGAAATTTTGACTTAGCGCGCCGATCATTTCCATGCTTTAGGAAGTGTAGAGCAATTACTGACCCTGTTTGTGATATTGTTTGATGAGTGAGTAAGAGTAATTGTATGATGAATGAGTAACGAGGGCGAGATAATGTTTTCTGAGTCAGCCGAGAGCTAATTTATTGTGGTTTGTCCTACTAAAATTATTGCGTAATAGATTCAACGAAACTTAAAAATAATTTTTAAAACCTCGATTAGGTCACCGAAAACGATCAAACAAAACTCATTAATATCATTAAATTACAAGACAAGTAATATTAACTTGCAATTTATTGTAAAATTGGTTCCAGGTAAAAAGAAATTGCTTAATTTTAAACACGTATTCATCCTATAGTTAACAAAGACAGGGTTCATACACACGCAAACGAAATAAATTCCATAACATTACATAATTCCTCTCAGTAATTTTCGAGTCACAAAAGGGAAATACTATTACAAATTTTTGATTTAATAATAAATAGTTTTATACACGTCAGACAGTATGTGAATGTTCTAATTCCTATGTAGGTATATATTAAAAAGAAAAATATAACTACGAAAATTAACATCATTTTAAAACATTGGTTAAAGCGCCTAATTGGAAAAAAANTAATATAAGAAAAAAAAGTGCCAAAATAGGGGATTAAATATGAGGGGTGACTACACAAATATGTATCAACTACAATGAATTTGATGAGCCACGAGCGCTTTCGTCAGTTACGACATTCTCAAGTGAACTGAGGCTAGGTATGATGTATGATAGAGGATGCATGGTACAATATGAGATTATATCAAGATGGTGGGTGGGGGGTATATCATACATAATACATAATATACCCTCCACCCACCATCTTGATATTATCTTATATTGTACTATGCATCCTCTATCATACCTAGCCTCAGTTCACTTGAGAATGTCGTAACTGACGAAAGCGTTCGTGGCTCATCAAATTCATTGTAGTTTATATAGTTCATTCAAAGGGCGGTGTTAATTCCTGAGGAATTCTCTTCCACCCAACCCTTTGAAATCCCTGCCTATCTTTTACCTACCTAACAAAGTAAACATAAGGGAAAATTGGAATAATAATTCAAATAGTTTCTGATTCCAGTAAATGTCTTCTAGTCTGAATTTTGAAACCAGACCAACTCTCCAAAAATCTCAAGTCCACAGTCTTGCAGCGTGGACAGCAAATAAATGGTTCATGAAGTTGGTGCGATGAGTTGAAATGGTGAGCAGATGAGAGCGAGTATTGTGATGATGAAACTGATGTAATGAGGAAAATGATGAATTAGGATAGAGGGTCAGAATGCGCCATAATACACACAACTTTTCTTTTCTTCTTGAAAATAAAATAAAAGTAAAATATTGATATTGGCCGATATATGTACATCGTGTCCCAGAATGACTAGTCCCCTTTTTGAACGGCTTGGAATTTTTGAATGTGATTCAAAATTTCTAAGACCTTTTGTGTAAAATTTTTTGAAACTTTGAACGCAACGTTTTTCCCCATATATTAATAGCACAACATGAAAATATTCCGATGACAATAGAAACAGCTTGGAGTCCTAGACACCAGTAGCTTGTTAATGGAAAACTTGTGTTTTTTGGTACAGTCATATTTATTCCTAAAATCGTGCACCTATACAGTGAGCTCTTCTGTATCTGCTATGTGATCCTTCTGCTGCTTATGAGGTAGGACAAGCCAGGCTAGCTCCCGGACTATTTGTGTAAGAAGTTTTTGAAACTTTGAACACAACGTTTTTCCCCACTCGTATTAATAGCACACCATGAAAATATTCCGATGACAATAGAAACAGCTTGAAGTCCTAGACACCAGTCTGGTGCGGTCATAGTGTGTGGGAGGGGGGGGGGATATTGGAGGTGCTTTTGTTAATGGAAAACTTTTCCTTTTTGGTACAGTCATATTTATTCTTAAAGTCGCGGGTCTGGTCCGGTTAAAACATGGGGGTGGGTGAAATTTTCGGAAGTTTGACGAAATGTTTGTGCATGGAAAAGTGTCTTTCTTTAATGTAATTTTTTTTCATTCGGGGGAGGGGTCCGAACCCGGAACTCACTCCCCCCCCCCTCCGGTGTTTTTTTAAAAAATCGACTAAAATTTTTTTTCGTCCGATTAATATCTGGGCCGATTTTGGGGATCCCAAAATTCCGCTCCAAATAACACTTTCACCTGTGCATCATTTTTTTAACATGAAATATTGTAAATTAATGTGTTATCGATATTATGGTAAAAAAAGTGCACGGGAAACCATACTAAACTTTATCTTCCTTTATTCTAGGAATTTGGCAGGCTCCGGATGATGTCGCAGGTATTTGATGACCTTTGACAACCTTCGGTTGTTGTCACAGTTCCCTAGGGAAAATTATATTTGAATTAGATTTGGCAGCCTTCGGCTGTTGTCGCAACTCTATAGTAGATAGAAAATATTTGAATTACCTTTAACAAACTTTGCCTGTTGTCGCAGCTCCCTAGAAAAAAAAATTGAATTACCTTTGACAACTTTCGGTTGTTGTCGCAGTTCCCTGGAGAAGATATAATTTGAAAAGATTTGGCAGCCTTCGTCTGCTGTCACAGCTCCCTAATGAAAATATTATATGAACTATATTTGGCAGGCTTCGGCTTTTGAAGAAATCAATTTATGTAACATTAACTTGGCTGGCCACAAAAACATTTTTGAATTTTGAAACACAAAATGAAATGAACTCGATTTGAACCCAAATGAACCCTTTTTAGTTNAAACGTTCTCATAGCGGCCTAACTGTTGGGGTTCAAATTAAACTAAAAAGGGTTCATTTGGGTTCAAATCGAGTTCATTTCATTTTGTGTTTCAAAATTCAAAAATGTTTTTGTGGCCAGCCAAGTTAATGTTACCATCAATTTATCTAACACCTCCAGAATGAAAGACTGAATTCTTACACCACGATAATAATTAGCAATATCACAACGGTCCCCAGACTTGAAGATGGGAATAACAAAGCTCTTTTTCCATTCGGACGGGAATATACCGGAACTCAAGAATTTATTATAAAGTGCACAACACACAAAGGACGAAAAGGAATAGAAGAACAACTATTTAAAATTTTTAAAATGAAGGATGGAATTTTATCCGGACCAGAAGAGAAATTTTTAGGGAGGGTGGACAATGATCGACGCACCAACAGAAAACTCACACTTATTGAAATCAATGCAGTCATTGATAGAATATTCAGGAACAGGCCAATGGGACTCTCTATAAACAGAAGAAAAAGATTGAGCAAACAAATTAGCAGTGTTCTGCAACCGGGCGCTCATAAAATTATTAAGAAACATGGAAAGACCATCAACCCTTCTTGTCTGCTCAGAAAACCTCCAAAAATAACGGGGATCAGATTTCAAACTAAGATTGACATTCCGAAGATATGCAGCATAACACTGCTTACTAAGTAGTTTACATTGGGCACGAAGTTTAGCGAAAAGTTGATAATCAGTTTCAAGGCCACTGCGCTTATAAAGCAAATGCGCTTTTTTTCTTTTCAAATATAAGATATTTCCAGCCACTTGAAAACCAACGCGGAAAGTTGCTGACACGAATAATTTTAAGTGGAGTAAATAAGCCAATTCCTGTTAACAAGATATGATTAAGATGGGAAACATTTTGCTCAATATCCTCGTGAGAAAACACATCTGACCAATCCGTTTCCGATAAAAACTGCCCGAGTTTGGTTATATGGTAACATGCATTGCTATAAAGTACCGGCGCCCAAAGTTTGGCTTCAATATCATCCCTTAGAAGGCTTAGAACATACATATTTTTATATACTACCTACGATTAGGGCTTCCAATCCCGCATGCGGGATTTATTTTGAACCCCGCATGAGGGATTTGAGCTTAATCCCGCGGGATCCCTCATTTTTTAATATTATAAGGAGGAAAGTTCTCAGTATGTAGGTATATCCTCATATACATGCACCATCTACGCTAACTGCTTTTATATATATTTGCCTGATCTTTTTTTTGATCTCAAAGGCAATATGTCATCCTCACTTTGATTACAATAAAAAAAGTGTTTATAAAAATCTGGTGTGAACATCACACGACTTTCCTTATCTATATAAAAAAAGAAAGTATTGTAATGGGCTGAAATTGTCAATGTCGAGTTTTCGGCGGAAATACAATTATATATTAGACATCTTGATATATTACAATTGAGCCTAAGTTGTATATTTCAATTTCTTATATGAAATTGATATAAACTGCCACCAAAGTTCAAGTTCTAGCTCTTTCTATTCTGGCTTTAGGCGGAACCGCCAAAAAGTGGCCTTCAAACTCTAATTAGGGGCCAACAATATATTATAATTCAACCTAAGTTGTATTTTTCAATTTCTTGTATGAAAGTGATATGAATAGGCACCAAGATTAAAGTTCTAGCTATTACCGTTCTCATTTTAAACAGGATATGCAAAAACCACTAAAAAGCGGCATAAAACCGACAACGGTATATTCGATTTCCACCAAAAGCTTATTTTTCCGTTCATGCTATAAAACTCTAGCACTTTCCGTTCTTGAGACATTTTGTTCACAGACAGACGAACAGACAGACACACCCACGGACCAATGGCTGAAACTGGGGAAATATTGCTTTCTTGACCCCAAAACGTGTTTGGCATTGGAAACTCCACATCGATTTCTGCCCATTACAGTACTTTTCTTTTTATAGGATAAGGAAAGTAAAAATGATAAAATAAATACCTAAGGTCATGTATTTTTCGGAATTTACGGGATTGCGGGATTTGCCGGATTGAAGCTTGCGGATCCCGCAGACTGGAAAATCCCGCAAAAAACGCGCGGATAACGCAATTGCGGGATTTGTAGCCCTAACTATGATGGAAAATATTGTTTGTGACAATTATTAAAGGTCTCATTAAAATAAGTATCATAATTTGATTACTACAAGCTTTTTGCTAAAACGCGGGTACTTTGTACCCCCCCCCTGGCAATGCTAGGGTTAAAATGTTTTAAAAATCTATTTGTTTATAGTAATGACAAAAATATTATTTTACCGAAGTTGTGCTCATTAACACTGCAATGAAGGAAAAAAAAAATAGTGAAGTGAATCTAGCCAAAGTATGTGAAATAATTGAAGTAAAGTGAAGTTGGTGTTAAATGTAATACTTTATAAAGACACATTTTAGAAGAAGAAAAAACTATCGGAAACTATCGATAGTATCGAACATTATCGATAGTATCGAACACTGTCGATAGTATCGAACAGTATCGATAGTATCGAACACTATCGATAGTATCGAACACTATCGATAGTTCTCCACGTTGGTCATCCTGCATCCTGAATAATAATAATCTAAGTTTGCGACGGTTTCTGAGGTGAACAAAATTTTTTTAGCGTCCAAAAGCCACTTAATTTTGCCGCTAATTTTAGTTTTTGGCTTATAACATTCGAACGATGCATTTTATGAAAAAAAATTACTCTATTCAAAATTAAAGAGAATTAATTTTTGTCGAATAACATATTTAAACGTTAAATTCGGTCCAGGGGTTTGGTCAGAATGGCATGTCGAAAATAGGCTATTTTATAAACTTTTTCAGAAAAATATAATATACTCCATTTTAACTAAAAATCGGTTATTCCAAATAAAAAATGATATTAGATAAAAGTTGTGGGAAATCAAATTTCACGTTCGGAACATACCCACTTTCAAAATTAGCTCCTTCTACGCATAATTTGCCTCTTTATGACTATTTTGTAATTTTATGACGTCTGACCTCAAACTTTAGTCTGAAGTCTGACTAATTTTATATTGCAACATTTAATTGTTTTGTGATTTTACAAGCAGAAGCTCTTCGTTGCATTTGGGGGTGATAGCAGGGGTGTAGCTAGGCTGGTGCAGCCGGTGCGGCGCACCGGGGCCCCCGAGGTTTGGTGCCCCCAATTCCGGAATCCAGAGAAAAAAAATCGTTTTTAGAAAAATACCAAATTGTTGTTTTTGTTAACCAAACTCAATATTTTCATGTCGGTTTTTTATTTACCCTTGAAGGCAAATCATTTGTAACGTGTTGAGGGGATGAAGTCAGTGATAAACGCGTACAGAGTAATCCAGCCAAGCTTTTTAGCATCATGTTCCCATGCTGAATTTGAAAATGAAGTAACAAAGTTTAGAGACGTTTTCAAGAACGACATTTCACCACTGTTTTGCTCTCAGATTGTGCAGATTGTGTCAGTGAATAGCAAAGCTATCACAGATAAGGGAGCTTGCCAATCTGCTCTTGATCGAATACAACACATTGGAGAGTACCGAGTACCTACCCTGATTTGTGTACTGCCTGTGTGATGTACCTCGCCCTTCTTGTTACAATTGCGAAGGCTGGGAGATCCTTCTCAAAGCGCAAGTTAATAAAAACATATTTGAGAAGTTCAATGAGTCAAGAACGACTAAGCGGCTTAGACCTTTAGTCGACGAAAATGAAATAACAAGAAAAATCAATCTTACCAAAGTGATTAGGCTTACTTCAACACGCATTTTTTTTTGGGAACCTAACCCAAAACTACTCCCAACACATCCTACCCAACAAACTTGGTGTTCAATTCTATTAAATTATAAATGAAAACCTATTCGCAGACCTACCGAATGTACATACAAAATTTCATTAAAATCGGTTAAGCCGTTTTGGAGGAGTATGTAACAAACACTGTGACAAGAGAAATTTATATATTAGAAGAAGAAGACTAGATAGAAAAAAAAAACTGTATTTCGTTTTTGGGGGGTACTTTTAACCTCTCGACCAGACCTTTTGGTACAGGTGAGTCATCAGGGTGTCTACCGGTCCTACAAATCCTCCAAAAGTCCTCCATTTTAAAAAAGGTCCTCCAAAAGTGCTGCTTTTTACTGGAAGGTCCTCCCTTTTTCCACATTTAGTTTTCAGTGGTTAATCTTCCGATTTTCTAAGATTTTTTTTTACTTAATTTCAAAAATTTCGCCTGCGGCGCTGATAAGATTTATTCTGACATACCCTCAACATTGTAATAATTTTTATTAGTGAAGTTTTTTCACTTCCCAATGAAGCTTAATTGAGGAAAATCATATACCTATGCTCTTTTCTGCTGTAACACAAAAAGTGGTAGCATTTTTTTCAGACGTTTGAAATACGACCAATATTTTTCTGTTAGTAGAAGAATGTTTTTAGTATTTCAAGAGACTTCTTCTGTGGCTTTCACACACAGATAACACCATCTTGTTCATGTGTGTTTAGATATACACACACATAAACAGGTGAAGCAATTTGAGTTAACTATTCCGTTTTGTATTTGATTGCCAAAATATAGTTAAATTTTAATTAATGAACTCTATTAAAAGTTTTTAAACATTAATTCATGGAAAAACGGTCATAATATTTAATTATGACTTGATTGTGTAATACGTTAACAACTACAAAAACGATGAAAATGCCGGGCTATGTTCATTTCAAAAATTCTTTGTGATTATGTATTTTGTCAAACAAAAAGGTCCTCGGAATGTCTCCACCATAAGTCCTCCAAAAGTCCTCCTTTTTGATGGACCTAAACTAGTCATGCTCCTGGGGCCTCGTTCGCTTATCTTGCACAGGGGCCCCCACATATCTAGCTACGCCACTGGGTGATAGGGCAGCAGGGAGAGGTTTTTGCTAATCCCCTCCCCAATTTTGACTAATCCCTAATTACAATTAATTTTGACGTTAAATATTATGTTATTCGATGTCAAAATTAATTCTTGTTAAGTTTGAACAGAGTAATTTTTTTCATAAAATCCATCGTTCGAATGTTTTATGTTATAAGCCAAAAACTAAAATTAGCGGCAAAATTAAGCGGCTTTTATTTCACCTCAGAAATCGTCGCAAACTTCGATGACTATTATTCGGGATGCTCAACGTAAAATAAAATTATTTCTCGTTTTTTACGAATTTATTCTAGGCTCGGCTCTTTTTTGATCTAATTTGACTGGGCTACATCTCATATGATCTATTTCTTTCTGCTTAAAAATATATTTTTTCTCTCTCTTGTTCGTAATTAGAAGCCCTAATTACAAACGTGCTACATACTCACTATTCACTACCAATTGTCATTTTTATAGAATACTTTTCGTTTGGTGGTGCTTTATAATAATTCGAAGCAGTATATCAGCAGCTATGGGCTACTCATCTAATAATACGTCACCCGTTTGGTGTGCTGTACTTCTTGCTCTCTGTCATTTGATTAGGTTCATCAATGGTAAGTTAATATCTGTATTAATGTATATGTATAATTAAGGGAGCATTCACTCTACACAGTGAAACTGTCAGTGACAGTGCTCTCCGACGCCGCGCCGTGATCTTCACAGTGATTTGATATGAAAATATCTTAACCATTACGGTTTTATGCGAGCACAGGTTTACTGTCTGAGCACGGAGAAAACACTGACGGGTGTTATTAAAACCACTGTGAGAGCACGGTCACTGATACTTTTACAGCTGACTACACAGTCAAACATTCAGTTCAGGTGACTACAGAGTCACACAGTCAGTTCAGGTGACTACAGAGTCACACGGTCAGTTCAGGTGACTACAGAGTCACACAGTCAGTTCAGGTGACTACAGAGTCTCACAGTCAGTTCAGGTGACTACAGAGTCACACAGTAATTTCTGGTGACTACAGAGTCACACAGTAAGTTCTGGTGACTACAGAGCCACACGGCAAATTCTGGTGACTACAGAGTCACCTGAACGGCCTGTGTGAGTACAGAGTCACACAGCAAATTCTGGTGACTACAGAGTCACCTGAACGGCCTGTGTGAGTACAGAGTCACACAGTAAGTTCTGGTGACTACAGAGTCACCTGAACTGCCTGTGTCAGTACAGAGTCACCTGAACTGCCTGTGTGAATACAGAGTCACACAGTAAGTTCTGGTGACTACAGAGTCACACAGTAAGTTCTGGTGACTACAGAGTCACACAGCAAATTCTGGTGACTACAGAGTCACCTGAACTGCCTGTGTGAGTACAGAGTCAAAGCGTAAGTTCTGGTGACTACAGTCACCTGAACTGCCTGTGAATCTGAATTCGTAGCAGAAGTGACATAAATTTATTTTCTGGTAAAATGTACAAGGAGTGAAAAAATTCTTATTTGAAATTTTGTTTTTAGAAAGCTTAATTGGCTATCACATCCTCATTTTGTTGGAAGATCTTTCTTGGCGTTCATCTATACTTATAAAATGCAAAGCCCAGTTGGTATACTGACTGACTGATAATCAACGTAGCTCCACGATGGCTAAACCTAGAGATTTGAAATTTGGCACACAGATCCCATTTAGTATGTAGGTCCGTAATAAGAAAGGAAAACATTGAAAGTTCAAGTGGGAGCAAGTTACCGCCAAAAATGACGCTTTTTAGCGGGTCTTTTTGTATTTTCCCGAACACGAGTATCCTGCTGATTAATGAAAGAAAAATAGCAAAGCAATACTAACAAATTAATAACTTTAAAAATAAAAAGACTGATAACAATACCAAAATTTAACTGATAAGAATTCAAAAATGTCAACAACAACAAAAACATTTCTCAGAGAAGAAACTCACACCACAGAGAACTAAAAATGTCGCATTTCTGATTCCGATAAATAATGATCGAAATCAATAATAAAATTATCGATCGATACCAAGGATCGTGCATAAAAGATCGAAGATCGATATCAAACACGTTGAGAGAAAAGAAATGGCTATAACCGAAGTCAAAAAACGTTACTTCAGATAATAACGAATTTGTTTTTTTTAAAAAAAATATTATAATTAGATAAAAAATTATTTATGATCACGAAATTAATTATTATGATGATTAAACACGATTTAAGATGATCAATAAAATTAATTATTGAATTTAATGAGCACACAACCATAAAAAGACACTGTAATATGGGAGATAATGGAATAGGCACGACTAGATAGAAAAATCACTGTTGTTTGACCAAATTCACTTTTTAATTAAAATGCTATTCGGTCCGATAGGATCAAAAATTGTTCGGTATGCGCTGGTTCAATTTCACATTATAGTTTTTAATAAAAAGTGATACACAAACTTTCACCCGAAGTTTTAACAGTTCAATTATGACTGATGACTGACACAAACTGGTTGAAGATTGTCAGTCAAAGGTGCATAGATCCATGACGTCACCGAAGATAGAAGTGACGTCACCATTTTTAAATATAGATTTATCTAATAGTACCGAACAATGCTGTATGTTATTAAATATTGAGTTATTATTATGTCGAGTACCTAATACGCGGAGTTCCGACTATTGTACTGTTTACCCTATTATGCTGTATGTTATTAAATATTGGGTTATTATTATGTCGAGTACCTAATACACGGAGTTCCGNTCTTTGTTTTTTTTGGGGGGGGGGCAATAAGGAGGGCAGTACCGAATATAGACGAAGACGCTGGCTATACTACAAATACTACAGCACAATATAATAGAAATTTGGAGGGGGAAGTGGAGGGACTCGTAACCATGAAACCGGGGGTTCGAGTCCTGGGCAGTACTTTTTAATCCAGCAATGTTTATCGAGGTACGATACCTAATTTGTTAAAAGCCTCTTTGCTAAGATGAAAGTGTAGTATAGCCAGCGTCTTCGTCTATATGGCACGTTGAATACACCAGTTCCCGTTAGATCACTGAAGTTAAGCAACGTCCAGCGAGGTTGTACCATGTGGATGTCCACGTGGGTTGCACCTTCGTGATGCTGGCTATTTTCCGGCCAACCCAGACTGGTTGAGGTCAAACCGTCTCTCTTCTTCATCATCCGAGAATTGAACAAATTCAGGAGGAGGTATGAACCTTTGGAAAATTCTTCTTTAACTTCACATTTTCCCAATTCTATTTGGGTTCGGTATTGCGCTCTTTAATTCTACCATGCCACAACCTCCTGTTCGGTGCCTACTCTCTTTAGCTGTATCCTTTCCTGACACGGTAGCTCTAGCTTGTTTACCACGAATAACTTTCATAAGGGTGATAAGCGATTTTATAAGCGTGATGACGAAAAAAGTGCAATGGAGATGACAGAAATTTTGACGATTTTTTTATTTACGTATTTCTATTTAGTCTAAGGATTGGGAATTATTTAGGGGCCAATGGGATAAAAAACACAGCGGATCACCATTCATTTGATTTTTTAAATTTTTTTTTACGAGAATAGGCATAATAAAATTTGAGAAACACTGCCCGCTTAAAAAACGCTGATATAGGGGAGGGCAAGTGCCCCCCGTGCCCTCCCCTATATCCGCGCAAATCTAGAAAGGCAATAAATGCCTAATAAAATGAACTCGACACGCTGTAAACGCCCCTGGCAGCTGTAATCCTAAGGGGTTGGGATACATCTAAAGCAAGAGTTATTTGTAAATCATTTGTGGACTTGTCTCTATAAATATAGAATTCAAAGGTCCCAAATTGACTCCAACTCTGCCCTTTGAATTCAAGGACAAGTGAACGTCTACTAAATTTAAAGAATTAAATAATTCCTTGGTTAGATAGTAATATTAATAATAATCATCAGAAATTTTATTAAATAATAAAATTAAAATACAAAGATGTTCAAATGTTCTCTGAGAGCTATTGGAAGGGATTGTAACTTAAAAGATGTAGAAGGACTTACGTGAGGAAATCAAACAATCATACTCTGAGAACCGTTCACTTTCAACTGTCCCGAGAGTTGGTAGAATTTGTCCCAAGAAAACTTATTCCCCCCTTTCCTCTGATGACTATTTTCTTTTCTTGGATACACGAAATAATATTTGGTGTCTCTGGTGACAACGCTGCCAACAATAGATTAGACTTCAAACGGTGTCTTTTCGAATTCAATAGAAATGCTGAGTTCGGACTGGATTTCACTCAGCTTAACGTTGCGCAGCCTTTAACACGCATTTTAGTTTTTGTGGAACCTAACCCAATACTACACTCAACACGTCCCACCCAACAAACTTGGTGACTCAGCCTAACGTTGCGCGTCCTTTAACACGCATTTTAGTTTTTGTGGAACCTATCCCAATACTACACTCAACACGTCCTACCAAACAAACTTGGTGTTCAATTGATTTTGTACAAAATTTGATTTAAATCGAACAAAATTGTGCGCACAATCTCTCGTTTCGTATCTCTTGTTCCGATACATTAGCTGTCATTTTCTTCTAGCCCGAGAGGACAATTTCTGGTTGGGATTTTACTTGTTCCGATACATTAGCTGTCATTGTCCTCTAACTTTAGAAAACAATCTCTGGTTTCAAATTTTACTTGTTCCGATACATTAGCTGTCATTGTCCTCTAACTCTAGAAAACAATCTCTGGTTTCAAATTTTACTTGTTCCGATACATTAACTGTCATTGTCCCCTAGCTCTAGAGGACAATCTCTGGTTTGGGATTTTACTTGTTCCAATACATTAGCTGTCATTGTCCTCTAGCTCTAGAGGACAATCTCTGGTTTGGGATTTTTCTTGTTCCGATACATTAGCTGTCTAGATATGCTTGGATATAGCCCTCTCGTTTTGGGGGAGGAGGGGCACAATCGCACAATATACTGTCGGTCAAAAATTGCAAAATCGGCCGTAACTCGAAAACGGTTTGACATTTTTGTATTCTGATAATTATTCTGTGGTTTCAGCCTATGCTTTCTGAAGGGCGGTCCATTCTCATCAATTTTTCGATATCACTTACCGTTTTGGCTAAACAAATAGTGATATATCAAATATTGGGTTATTATTATGTCGAGTAACGAATACACGGAGTTCCGACTATTGTACTGTTTACCCTATTATGCTTAGCTGTGTACGCTGTACACTAAATGGCACCCGAAGAACTAATCAGCTAATTCTATGAATAAAATGTATGCCTAAACCAAATTTCCTCCAAATCGGATAAGGTTCAACTGTGTACACCTGTACACTAAATGGCACCCGAAGAAATAATCAGCTAATTCTATGAATAAAATATATGCCTACAACAAATTTCCTCCAAATCGGATAAGGTTCAA
>CM022883.1:4042374-4076404 GCA_012654025.1 Pachypsylla venusta
CTTCTCAAAAACGTTCATGGAACAGAAATTGAGAAGTTGGAGTGCATAGTTGCTTTGTGGAATAGGCCACTGGTCAGTGAGTACGAGAAAAGTATAATGTCGAACCAGAGGATCCGTTGGAGTGGGGTTCTTCTAGTTTGAACTCTCTTTTGATTGTGTTGATCACTCAACAAGTTGAGCCCAACTTTACTCTCACCTTGGAGTATCCTAAAACGGTCTTTCAGGATGTTGGAAATCGACTTTTCCAATAATTTGGACCACATGTGACTNTGGGCAGACAAAGCCATTCCAAATTTCAAAATGGCCGTCATTTTTTCAATTCGTTCGATCTGTTCTTCTGAATCATATTACTGGGAACTATCTAGTGCGGGGTCAAATGAGTCGATATTTTTGATTTTTCCGTCAACCCACTCAGCTACAATGTTAGTTGTTTGATTTAAATGTACACCTACCGTCATCAGGCTCATCAATGTGAAGATTATGGTTGGCAAGTCGCCTTGAATTGTCCGATCTGGTTGCCGAAGATGAGTATAGCTATAAAAATATTGGAAGAATAACGTTATAAGAGAACTAGGCTTGGTAGAACATGTCATTTACAACACAAAATACTCCAATGAGTATATCTATAAAAATATTGGAAGAATAACGTTATAAGAGAACTAGGCTTGGTAGAACATGTCATTTACAACACAAAATACTCCAATGAGTATATCTATAAAAATATTGGAAGAATAACGTTATAAGAGAACTAGGCTTGGTAGAACATGTCATTTACAACACAAAATACTCCAATGAGTATATCTATAAAAACATTGGAAGAATAACGTTATAAGAGAACTAGGCTTGGTAGAACATGCCATTTACAACACGAAATACTCCAACAAGCGAAAACTCGTCGTTTTCGCTTACTTCTCAAGATGGTGACTATTTTGCTATTTTGTAAATTTAGACATTACCCCACATATTACTTTTAAATAAATTAAAACAAAACACTTACCAAAAACACTATTTATTATAATTATTTATAAAGAAACTAGTTTCGAATCATTCGATTCATCATCAGTCGAGTCGAAGGATGGAAGTTGACATAGAACATCCATGTTGTTGATGGATGTTTTATATCAACTTCCATCTTTAGACTCGACTAGACTGATGATGAATCGAATGATTCGAAACTAGTTCTTTAGAAATAATTATAATAAATAGTGTTTTTGGTAAGTGTTTTATTTAGAAGTTATTATTAATTTATTTAGGATTAATAATAAATATACTTTTTTAACAAACAAATATAATTAACATGATATTTATAGATAGAAAAATACCTATAATTTATACCAGCGGAATGTATACTTTCGTAACTTGCATTCTAAAGTCGTATTTGGATCATCGCAAAAATTTACTTTATATTTTTCTTCGGGATTTCACATTGAAATTTTGGCAGAAATAATAAAAACCCAGACATAGACATGCATTGGATAAAACATGTCCCTACTCTCAGCTGATAACTTACACCAAAATTCTCTCATTATTCACATTTTTCACATTCACAAGATAGATAGAAAAAGCTAGGAGAGGGGTCTGCGGCGGTCTCTACCCCCACCAGGCAAACAACAAATTTTGATGGGGTATTTTTTTATTCTCCTGGATTCCAAAGGTTTTTTTTTTTGCTTAACGTCCCTTGAACATCTATTGGTCATTTGAGACGGTGGTTCCAGCCTACATTCGCTGTAAACTTACATATCAGGTACCCACATTGACCTCACCTAGCCTTGGTTGGGCCGGGAAAATAGCCAACATCACGAAGGTATGAACCTACGTTGACAGCCACTAGATAAAACCTCGCTGGACGTTGCTTAACTTGCGTAATCTAACGCGAACTGGTGTATTTAACGTGCCATAGACTCTGGTTGAATATTGAAAATAGGAAACCTACTGTAACTTACAGTTTTGGTATGATGATGATGTTTGGACGATAATGATGACGCATGATGATGTCGGGAGTGATGGCCGTGATGATGGGAATGATGATGGCTTCTGTAGCTCCTATGTGGGGAAGGACTACTGGATGATTCGACAAAATCTTTTGACGAGTCTGTAAAGGAAAAGGGTAATATAATTATTCGTGAAAGCTACTCTTTCATAAAAACTAAAAAAAATATCTTCTTTCGGTGAATTACTTTTGTCTCTAGATCATGGGGACAGATAAAAAAAAAAAAAAAAAAAAAAAANAAAAAAAAAAAAAAAAAATGTAGAACTGATAATTTGTAATCAGTCTCAATGGGATGGATTGGTGGTGCAGTGGTAAAACGCCCTGACTGGTAAAAAGTAGGACGTGAGTTCGAACCCATAGAATTTTATCCGGATTCATTAAAAAAAAAGTGTTGGTGCAAACGCAACCAATCTAAGCCATCCTCATTCATTTTTTTTTAAAAAAAAAAGCGTGAGTTTGAACCCAGCGAACCTATGGAATTTCATCCTCATTCATTTTTTTTTTTTTAAAAAAAAAAACGTGAGTTTGAACCCAGCGAACCTATGGAATTTCATCCTCATTCATTTTTTTTTTTAAAAAAAAAAAAACGTGAGTTTGAACCCAGCGAACCTATGGAATTTCATCCTCATTCATTTTTTTTTTTTTTTAAAGCGTGAGTTTGAATTTGAACCCACATATTTGTTTTAATTCTAAAAAAATATTTGACTCACTTTTTGTAAACATTGTAGAATTTGGTCCTCTCGGTGTAAGGAACACATCACTGTCAGAATTGAACTTTTCTTGGTTAACATCAGACCAATCTAGATTACTACTTGACACCAAATGAACCATTGCTTGTCGAGTGGGTGGTTCAGACGACACTGGTGTTGTAGAAGACGTTGGCGATAGATTATTATCATCAACGAGAATAGTCGAACTTGGCGTTTCCAACGTTTGTGGACTTTGCATACCACTCGTACTTTCTATTGGACTTAGTGTAGTTGTGTCTGGAGGACTAGATGAATATACATTACTTGTGGGGGTACTCGATGTTTGTGATACATACAAAGTGATAGGCGCTTGTTGAATCATTTGTTGCGCTGACGAAGTTATAGAAGATGTTACGGGAGTTACGTTTGTTTGTGTTGAAATTGAGTATCGATTCTGTTGCGTTTTATTTTTATCTTGAACCGGTTGTGGAGCCGTTGATAAAATTAAATTTCCAGAATTTGATTTATCGCTTGTTAAAATAAAGTTACCACAAATTTGTTTATTATCAGTTGGACTTGTAATAATAAAGCTTTGAGATGGTTGCTTATCATTTGTGTTCAAAATGAAATGTGTGCCACTTGTGGCTTTCTCAGATGACTTTGGACTTAGAATATAGTTGGTGTTTGGTTGTTTTTCTGATGTTGTTATAATAAAATTGTTTTTATTGTTGTCATTAATGATAAAGTTTGATGTTTTTCCATTGGTTTCATTGATTATAAAGTTCTGACTGTTTGGGTCATGGTTTTGTTGAACCATTGTCATTTGTTGCTGTACCATAGTGGTGTTCTGTTGAACAACTGTCGTATTTTGGTTACTTTGTGTTACATTATTCGCTTGGGATGTTGATATTGGTATGAGTGTTTGTCCACATTGAATATATTCTTGGTTCGACCTTTGAGAAGTTGGTGATGTGAATGATATTTGTTGGTTATTTGGACTTAAATTTGTTATGATTGGACTAAGTTGGCCTTGAATTTGATTAAATGGATTATTAACAATCAGTTGATTCTGAGAATTGGTTGTTATAAATTGACTTTGAGTACCACTTGTGTTAATAGAAGGTCGGACATTTGTTTGAGAGTTTGGTGATCGAATAACCATACTGTTAGGACTTGTAAGTATACTTTGACCACCAAACATTCCTGATGTTTGAACAGGCGTTAGAAGATTAAGTTGAACTGCGTCTTGAAGTAATGTTGCAGTACCATCTTGTGACATGACCATACTACCAAGACCTGCAGGAACTAGGAACTGTTGAATGGTTGGAAATTGTTGAACTAGATTGAGAGGTTGTATGGCTGTTGCTATAAGTTGGTTGTTAAAGTTGCCTTTATTTGGTAGAATTAATGTTTGTAACATTGGCTGTGCAAAACTCTGTTGGGGTTGCATAACAACAGTTCCAGCGCTATTGGGAGAACTTTGTTGGGGCGTTAATAGCATTGATGTTACTTTCTGAGGCGAAACTTTTCGCTGTTTGGTATTTTTCAAAGCTTTCCTTTTGGCACTTTCTGGTGATATCATTCCAACTTGTGAACCTCTCGGTGAGAAAGCGCCACTATTCAAATTTTCTGCAGTCATTTGTGGCGACATTGTCAAATGGGGTATTTGAACAGAATTTAAATTGTCAACTGTCATAACGCTTGGTTGGAATAGAAGTGGAGCTTGCAGGGTGTTCACCAAGACGGTAGGCTGTCCAATGACTTGTTGATTGATTCCTAAAGAAGGAATAACTTGTGTGATTGCTCCGGTCACGTTTGTCATCAAGGAAGATGTTCCGGACGACGTGTTCACACTAACTAAACTAGGACTAGATTTCTGAGTTTGTTGTTGACTTGCTACGATCAACTGTCCGTTACTGGACACCAAAATGTGTTGAGGCAAACTTGTTGATATTTTGACATTTTCTGTAGATGAAGATACTGGTATCCTTTGATGATTGGGGATTTGAATACTACTGACCACACTTTGGACCATTTCCAGGGGAGACTTTGATATGGACACTGGTATATGAACTTCAGGTTGTGGAGGAGAACCCACAGATGGCGTTAGAGAAGTGTTCGATCTTCCTGCAAGAACGGATGTTAATGTGTTTGAACTAACAGTGTGTCCACTAGCAACTGGCATACTTCGGGAAATATGTCTTTCTGGTGATTTTGGTCCAGGAGAAGACGGTACTGAGTATGGTTGAGGACTGTTTATGCTGTTCATAGATGAAGTCGTACTTCTAGGACTACACGCATCCGGATGAACAAGAACTCCTCCCGGCGATCTATTACTCGTACTAACTGTACCTCCCTGTATTGGACCTTTCACATCTGTTGCGGTTCGAATTCTTTCTGAAGGGGATGGACTTGAGTTTTCATTTCGTACGCTACTGTCCGGCGTTCTAGCTTGTATACCAGAAGCATCATTTGTATTGTAACGATGCCTGGACGTTATCCTTTGCAAGTTTTTATTTTCTATCATATCACTCGAAATTCTAATATCACATTGTCTAGAGATAGTGCTGTTGAGAAGTGCAGTCTGTTGGGCTAAGTATCCACTTGGATCATCCATGAAAGACGGATAGGTACCACCAGAATCTTGATGGGATGTGTCCACTATTTTTTTATTTTGATTCATATTGACAGCTTTTGTTGAAATTCTTGTTCTTTTCTTGACAGGTTCGGGTTGAGGTGCTTGAATGAAACTTCCAGGAGGAACAATTTGATTTTGTACACTGCTTGAATGAAGAGGTGGAACTCTTTCATAAGGACTAGATGATGTCGGGTGGACTGGTGTTGTAGGTCTACTCTGATTTGATTGTTGCCAAGGAGGTGTTGGCCGTTGTGTAGGTTGAACTGTTTGTATATTTTGTTGTGGCTGTTCTGGCTGTACAGAGGATGGATGAGGAACTTCGGAATTTTGTATTTGTGGATAGTTAAATACAGGTTGTGGTATTTGGCTACGTTGCTGAAACGTATTGTTCGGTGTACTGGTCACACTCGTACTATAGTTGCTATTGGAAGCTGGTTGACTATTGTTTTGGTAAGTATTATCACAGTTGTTGCTTTCTTGGTTAGATGTATCCGTCGTGTAGGCATGCTGAGGGAACGACTCATATTGTCTCATAGGATATGATGGATGTCGAGAATAATTTGGTTGTACTTGTTGTTGCTCTGAGAGCATTGTACATTTTTGATCTTGTTGTCCAGATGGCACATTATTTTGAATAGTTGAAAATTTGGTATACTGTTGAGATTGTTCTAATGGATGTTGCTGATATGGAATTGGGTCCATATGTTGTTGGGGTAGAAGTGTTTCCTGAGATTGCTGTTGACTAGGGTGATGATTTTGGTTTTGTCTTTGTTGATATTGTTGTTGTTGCTGCATCTGTTGTATCTAGAAAACAAAAACATAGAACATTGGTTATTTATTTGATTTGGAACATTGGTTATTCAAATTTACGACCCAACCAGGAATCAAGCCAGTTATCTCCCTCGTGCAAGCCGAGGGTAATGCACACTCCGCCATGGGGACGTCTTTAGTAGCCTATAAGTGAATAGATAGTCATTTAAAAGGTTTAACATCCAAACAAATGAAACTGTAATGTTATTCGTTCCAGAACGTGGAACACAAATCGAACTGTTGAGTTGGATGGAAGTTAATTCCTCGGGAATTAACCCCGCCCTTTGAATTAACTTTTTTTTTCTCTCTCCTTTATTTCTCACTCTTTCTATGTCTGAGTTCACGTTTGAAGTTTAATCAATAAAGCGTATTAAAAAAAAAAAAAAAAAAAAAAAAAAAAAAAAAAAAAATTAAATTTATTCGTTCCAGAACGTAGAACACAAATCGAACTATAATGTTATTCGTTTCAGAACGTGAAACACAAATCGGACTGTAATGTTATTCGTTCCAGAACGTGGAACACAAATGGAACTTTAATGTTATTCGTTCCACAACGTAGAACCGGTCATTGCGAGTAGACCCCTCTGCTTGGCCAGGTGCCTTTGATGCATGCCCGTCTATATCAATCTGTGTATATCATACCTGTTGCTGCATCTGATGAGCCTGAGCAATTTGAGCTTGCATTTGCATTTGATGCGACTGGATTTGTTGTGAATTTAGTTGCATTTGTTGAACTGCTTGGACTTGCATTTGTGGAGGTGTTTGAGATGAAATTTGTTGCGTTGACTGAGGTGGTTGGACTCCTGAAATAAATAAGTATTGTAAATTAAATATTAATTTTATGTCTGCTTCGGATTTGTGTCCCGAAGGCGATGTTTCTTCCCTTCCAAGTATGACCTACTATCTTCCAGGAAGAAATAAAGGTCATACTTGAGATTGTGAGAAGTTACTTGAGGGTGACATCCTCATGGGCAGAGCTCACCTGTGCTGATGGTGTAAAATAACACGGAAAGCAACTCTGCAATATTATTATGTTTGTGCTACTGATGCAATTCTATAGCAGTGATTGCCATGGTACTGGGGGGCCCATGTCAATTATTAACCTCCAAGATTAGATGTATGATGACAATTACAAGCAGGGCTGTGGAACCGGAGACCCTTTTTCTTATAAAGAGGAGCTGGAGCCGTGTGATTTTGTATAAAGGAGCTGGAGCGCCTTTATCTTATAAAGAGGGACTGGAGCCGAAGCCAGAGTTTTTATCGACGGCTCCGCAGCCCTGATTACAAGCTTATGTAGGAAACAACAAATTATTTAGAGCTGTACCCTGACACATCTGGCCACTATTGGACACGATGATGTCACTATTGTTTGGAGGGGTTGGTCTGCTTCTTAGTATTTAATTTTATATTATGGCCGTCAAGAATGTTTGTTCTTCGCACCGGCGCTAACCGTGCCCTCAGGCACGGCCAAACACCATTAACACCGTTCCGACGACAATTCATTGTGTTTTTCTTCCGTTAGAGGCGTTCATCTCAGCTGCGTTGTTCCGGATACTTCTTCAAAGAGCTGGTATATAAATCCTTGCTGAACCGTGAAGTATCTGAAGTAGGCCTCTATGTATGCTGGCTGCTCATGATGTAAATCATTTATTCAACTGTCCATCAAACCCAACCAATCTAGAGCCGTCAGCATTATGGACAGATCCTGTTGGAGTGACCGCCTTTCTTGGTCTGGAGACACACTTAGAGTTGTTGAGATCGTTAACAACAACAACGATTTTAAATTATTGAACCCTTGTAATCTTGATAACGAAAAAAACGAAAAGATCATCCATCCTGCCCAAAATTTGATATTTCAACTTTCAAGTTATGAAGACCACTCAGGTTTGCTCCCTTGCAATGCTGGCTATTCCCAGCCCAATCCAGGCTGGATGAGATCAATGTATAAGTTTCCAGCGAATGAACGATAAAATGACCAGGCCCATCACAATATTACAAATTAATAAAACATAACTAATTGAATTAAATAATAAAATATGATTAAAAATAGTTGAAGATTATTCGTGTTATTATTTAATTTAAATTAAACTTATTATTATTGTAGCACATTGACCATAGGCCCAATCAGTAGCCCCAGGGTTATTGAAATAGAGTTTATCTGCTGACCATAGGCCCAATCAGTAGCCCCAGGGTTATTGAAATAGAGAGTTTATCTGCTAACCACAGGCCAAATCAGTTGCCCCAGGGTTATTGAAATAGAGAGTTTATCTGCTGTCCATAGGCCAAATCATTCCCCCGGGGTTATTGAAATAGAGAGTTCATCTGCTGACCATAGGCCAAATCAGTTGCCCCAGGGTTATTGAAATAGAGAGTTTATCTGCTGTCCATAGGCCAAATCATTCCCCCGGGGTTATTGAAATAGAGTTTATCTGCTGAACATAGGCCCAATCAGTAGCCCCAGGGTTTTTGAAATAGAGAGTTTATCTGCTAACCACAGGCCAAAGCTAACCATAGGCCAAATCAGTTGCCCCAGGGTTATTGAAATAGAGTTTATCTGCTGACCATAGGCCAAATTAGTTGCCCCAGGGTTATTGAAATAGAGTTTATCTGCTGACCATAGGTCAAATCAGTTGCCCCAGGCTTACTGAAATAGAGAGTACATCTGCTGCCCATAGGCCAAATTATTCGCTCCGGGGTAATTGAAATAGAGGGTGGATCTGCATACTCCTGTACTCTGGTAGGGACGCCTAATCGGTTTGAATTACATTTCCTACTTCATTCACGTACCTTGCTGTACATGGGCATTTTGATCCGCATGACCTTGAACTGATATTGGTTGACCTTGCGATGATGTTTGTTGCATCTGAGCTTGCGCTAGGTGCACGGCTTGCGCCATTTGTTGTGCTTGAATGACTTGCATCTGGGATTGTGACAACAGTTGTTGCTGATCTAACAAAGTTTGCTGCTGATTTGAAGGCATTTGAATTTGTTGTTGTTGAGATATTGGACCTGGACAGATTAATAAACGTTTGTGTTAGTGGTTCTCTGAGATGTAGACCTCACTATGTTACATTCCTGAGATTTTCTCAGGAACATGTTCGAAAGGTTGAACCTTAGGATAAAATATTTGTGAACGTTAGTGAACTCCACTTTTTTTTAAATTTGATTAAGATGTTTTTTCCATAAATGACTACAACACAAACGTGATCATCTTGATCCACTAGTTAAGTATCTGCCTACCGTTAGCAACAATCTTACCATTATACAAATGGCAAAGTGTATTTTGTTGTCCACGCAAACTGAAAAAAAAAACTACCTTATCAATTTGTGCCAAACCTTTTTTACACGACTGTAGGCATAACGGAGAAGGCCATTATGAAATTTATTACCTTAAGGTACATAAATATCGACTAAGATTTATAGAAGGGAAAAAAAAATATCGACTTTTTGAACAGGCTACCCCCTGAAATAGTGCCAATTTACAAAAAAACGAGTTTCAGAAAGTTTCAGTTCATTCGGGGGTGTTTAACCCAAGGCGCATCGAGCATGAAGTTCCGAAAAATCGCATTTTTTGGCCAAAAAGCTGACTGTTTCCGCTCGGGCGGGACAACGGCGTTACAGGCAATGTTGACCATTCATTTTAAAGGCCATGGTGTTCTCTATAAAAAAGGATTCCATACTTTTTCTTGTAGCTCTAATCGTTTGGCAGATATTTTGAAGTTAAGGGATCAAAACAGGGTCTGGTATGCCAAATACGAGACTTGTGCGTTTTGAGGTAAAATACCTAGAATCTCAATAATTTTAAATCTTATTGTGATTTGTTTGCTAGGTAGTTGATAATAAAGGTTTAGAGCAGCCATTCTCAAACTGGGCGATAGCGCCCACTAGTGGGCGTTTGCTGGCGTTCAGTGGGCATTCTGAGAGACTTTCAATTTTGATGGGGCGATTGAAGGAATATAAAAACTCATTAGTAAAAAAAGAAAAAAATCAAATGGAAAACTATGTTGATGGGCGGTAAAATTAATTGTGTTGTCAGAGTGGGCGCTAAAGTAAAATAGTTTGAGAAACCCTGGTCTAGAGAGTGTTTTTGTGCTATTTTGAGATACTTTTGTTACTCAGACAGGTATCTTGGATTGATACCTATATAAATCTAGCGTTTCTTTGTGGTAAGGCCCCGCAGCCTCTTAATTTTTTTTTCGGGTATCACAGCATTACTAAGAAACCTCATGTACTAGTAACAATCTCTTCGATCTTCTACCAAAACAAACCTTTTGAATGCCGTCACTCAATCGCTCTACAATACGCCCTATGTTTCTGTTCAAAAATGAAGAAGAACTGTATCAAAAGAGAGCGTCTATGGTATGTTGAATAAACCAGTTCCCGTTAGATCACTGAAGTTAAACAACGTCCAGCGAGGCTGTTCTATGTGTGTGTCTACGTGGGTTCGCGCCTTCGTGATGATGGCTATTTTCCCGACCCAACCAAGGCTGGGTGAATTAGTTGCATACATTTGTTCTTGGTTCGGCAAAGGCCCTCCCGGTTGATACATCCTTTGTTGTTGATAACGCAACATTCTATTTTGTTGTTCCAATTGTTGATGATGGATGAATTGTTGATGGGGAGTCAACATCCTTGGATGGAACATTCGAGGAACTGGTGGAGGATCTGACATTACAGGTGTTGGTTGTTGTTGTTCGGACGCTGTTGATGGTAATGGTTGAGGAGGCTGCTGTTGAGGAGATAGAATGGATTCATTCCAAGACTGAAAACAGAAAATAAAATATTAATTAGGACAGATAAAATAGTTGAAGGGGTAATTTTTCACGTTGAATACATCACTTTTTGTTAGGTCACTGAAGTTAAGCAACGTCTAAAAAGGTTGTAATTGGTGGGTTACCACGTAAGTTCGTCTTCTTGTGATACTGGATTTTTCCGGCCTAATTCAGGCTGACTGAGGTCAATGTGAGTAGCTGGTTTGTTCAAGGGAATGGAGGGTGAAATCCCCGTTCGGATGACTAATAGATGTTGCAGCAGCAATCATGAACCAAACAAGACCAAAATCAATGATATTGGTAAACATTTGTTTCATCACAGATCACAGGAAATTATCATCATCGGAAAAATGAGTATAATTGCTGTTAGACGAGGTGGGACTTCTTTTGATTTGCACTACTGTATTGATAGTCTTTGGCCAAATACTTTGAGTGTTTGGGTTGCCCTGGTACGTAGAACCTACCACCTACCATCCGAGGACATTAATTGATGTTAACCTGATATATGCTAACTGCTACTTGCACTTGACCAATATTCATATTACATTTTACTCCCTTTGATGTATATAGCAAAAAAAAAAAACATACGCTAAATAAAAATGGGTTTATATTTTACTTGTTAAAAAAATTGCCTACCACCCCCCCCCNTTACAAAACTCCTCAAGGACATACTCTTGGAAATGGAGCCGTACACACTTGAGGAGTTTTTCCTTCACATCTAGTAATAATTAATAATATCTATTTTCATGTACATATAGGTACATTTTTTTCTTTTTTTTTCTTTATTGCATAAATCAAAAGATGTATTATTAATATTTTCCTATGTCTTAAAATACTACACATTATTTAATAAAATGTTTTGTATTGTAATTAAATAAATAAACATGGGAATAGGAGTTGTAGAACATGAAAAAAGAATCACTTTTTACAGGTGTGACTTTTTCGTTTAGGGGTTCGTTTGGGAGTTATCGCTAAAAACGTGATTTTCTTTGAACGTGATTTTCTTTGATAACTCCTTTAAAAATGGTCCGATTTTTAACCCTCTCGCGCCCGTAATAGCAAACTTGCTACGAAAGTTGGTGAATTATCTAATTTTGCTTCTGCCCCCGCTTAGTATTAGCTGTAAAGGTAAAGAACCTTTTACAGAATGCTCTGAAATCAACAAAAATACTAAGGGGGAACAGAAGCAAAATTAGATAATTCACCAACTTTTGGTAGCAAGTTTGCTACCACGGGCGCGAGAGGGTTAAAAATTAAAATCATCTGAAAAGCTAATTTTAAGCTGCATTTATTTAGTTTTACACATTGACATGCTCCGAATCAATGAAAATTTTAAATGGCGGCCAATTAAAATTTTCAATTTCAAATGGCAAAATTTCATATTTGTAGTGCTTTTTATTTCTACAAAAATGAGATAAAAAAATTTAAAAGCCATTAAGTGGCTTTCGAGAAAATCAAATGTGAAAATTTCAAATGGCCGCCATTTTGTTACATTGATTCGGAGCAAGTCAACGTGTAAACTAAATAAATGCAGCTTAAAATTAGCTTTTTAGATCATTTTAATTTTTGAAAATTGGACCATTTTTATGAGCTTATCGCTAAACATCAGGCTAAGGCTTAAAAAAAAAAGTGACACCTGTAAAAAGTGATTCTTTTTCATGTTCCACAACTCCTATTCCCTTGATACAAAAAATCTGAATCACTCTGTATATATACGATTACTTATATATTTTACCCTTTTAAATACGTTCAGCGGTTACTTACCCCTTACATAGGTACAATCAAACAAATTTTACCTCTTATTAATATTAATAAGTAGTAAAATTTGTTAATAAATTATTAAACAACTAAAAATTGCCCGTATATTAATTAAAAATAAAATATTTACCGACCCAAACAAATGTTTGAAAATTACTGCGAATTTTTTTTTTGTTTTGTTTTAACTTCAATCAGCACATTTAAGTGTTTTTATTTTTCATATTTATTTTTTTCTTAGACATATATAAATTATGCAGGGTGAGCCAAAAGTCTCACCCTCAGAATCTTCAGAACCTCTCAAGATATCGACAAGCGGTAAAATATTGATCGCCTCATTTTGGGCCCAAAAAAATTTTTCTGCCTTTTACGTTAGTTTTAGGCTGCCGGCTGGCGCCGGCGGCCAGCCAGCACTAAAACTAACATCATCAGAAAAGGTTGAGTGGTAATTTGTTTGAAAGGTCCGGTTGAGTGGATTTCATATCAAATAGTTTTATCTTTTTAAAAAATACGGTTCCTGAGATACAGGATAGAAAACATTAAGTATTTTATAACTGCCGGCCTCATATCTCGAGAACGGTATGTCGTAGAGGGGTGAACTTTGTTTTAATAAACTTCTTTTTTTATTACCTTTAAAATGAATCATGGCTTGATAGGTCATCTCATTTAAGATTTTTGAGCTGGCCGCCACCCAGCCTAAACAGCCGGCCGCAGACGGGCCCAAAATTCATCCTCCCAAAATGAGCGACCCGTATTTTACAACTTGTCGATATCTTCAGTTCTTCTCGAGATACTGGGGGCGGAGTGAGACTTTTGGCTCACCTTGTATACAAGATGTCCCTTGCACACTTTCATAGACAATTAATGATAACGATGGCGCCTCAGAGGCATCGTAAGTCATATTGGGTCCCTGCAAATATTCACTCGGGGGGCCCTACAATTATTATTTTTCAAAGATCACATCTCGCAGACTATGAAGGCTGCTTACCATATTTTTACTGTCAACCTACAAGGTGTAGGGGTGCAAAAGATGTTATTTGGGTTCAAGTTACTTATACGTACTTCCAATAAGAAAGACAAAATGTTTTTAAAATCATGCTTTAAAAATATTTTTTGGTCGCTTTTCCTTTTTGAAATATTTGGGGGCCCTGTCCGGCTATTTACTCGGCAGCCCAAAACTAGCATAAAAGACCGGCCGCAGCCAATTTTTTTTAAAACATCTCTGCCAAATTTTTTATTTCTCCTGGCAAAAAAAAATACACCCCTCAAAATTTCAAGGTACGTAGAACTTACGTCCAAAAAAAAAAAAAAAAAAAAAAAAAAAAAAAAAAAAAANAAAAAAAAAAATCATTCGTTCGCCGCTCTCCATACCCTCAACACCGCAAACCGTCCGCCATGATGAGCACTTTTGCCACTTAGCGTTGACCAATTTTTATAATATTTAAGTCTGGAAGAAACCCTATAAATGTGACACACGGTGACCAAAAGATCACTGAAGTTAGGCAATGTACAATTGTTCAGCGAGGTTTTACCAAGTGGTCGTCCACATAGGTTCGCGCCTTCGCGATTCTGCCTTTTTTCCCGTTGAACGCTTTCCTATAATTTTCAGACTTTTCCCAACCCCTGTATATTACATTATATGTATTATTTTTTTTCGCAAAATTCGGGCACTGCGCCAAATTTCAATTTGCTTGTTTGCAATATTGTATGCTTTGCTTTGTTTACTCTGAACAAATCTTACATTAAACCACATTTCAAATTAAATGAATTTCACTTTTCAACAAATTATTCGGTTTCCGCTTGAAGGAGTTATCGAATCGGGGACAAAAAGTATTTTTGAACTTTTTGAACTCTGGAAGTTAATTTCGTTGTTAAGGTTCCACATAAAAATTGGTCAAATGCAAGAAGCAGTTGAATAAGGGCACCGAAAAAGGGTAATGTTTTTTTTTTTTTTTAATTAGGCTTAACGTCCCTTCAACATCTATTGATCTTGGGTTGGGCTGGGAAAATAGCCAGCATCACGAGGGCGAAAACTCCTGTGACCACCACATGGCACAACCTTGCTGGACGTTGATTAACTTCAGTGATCTAATGGGAACTGGTGTATTCAACGAACCATAGACGCGGCAAAGGGTACCGTGCTATAGAATAGAGTCTTGTTTCTCTTGTGTGGAGCTTTTCAATTTTGTATGTTAACAATCCCAATGGTACTTACCCTTTCATTAGGTACAGGGGGTGACGAATCTTTTGAGAGTCGCGCCTTTCTGGGTCCTGTTGGATTCGAATAAGGACCACCAGTAGATAGTTTTGCTATAGAATAGAGAGTCTTGTTTGGAGCTTTTCAATTTTGTATGTTAACAATCCCAATGGTACTTACCCTTTCATTAGGTACAGGGGGTGACGAATCTTTTGAGAGTCGCGCCTTTCTGGGTCCTGTTGGATTCGAATAAGGACCACCAGTAGATAGTTTTCCTATAGAATAGAGAGTCTTGTTTGGAGCTTTTCAATTTTGTATGTTAACAATCCCAATGGTACTTATCCTTTCATTAGGTACAGGGGGTGACGAATCTTTTGAGAGTCGTGCCTTTCTGGGTCCTGTTGGATTCGAATAAGGACCACCAGTAGATAGTTTTACTATAGAATAGAGAGTCTTGTTTGGAACTTTTCAATTTTGTATGTTAACAATCCCATTGGTACTTACCCGTTCATTAGGTACAGGGGGTGACGAATCTTTTGAGAGTCGTGCTTTTCTGGGTCCTGTTGGATTCGAATAAGGACCACCAGTAGATAGTTTTCCTATAGAATAGAGAGTCTTGTTTCTCTTGTTCGGAGCTTTTCAATTTTGTATGTAACATTCCCAATGGTACTTACCCTTTCATTAGGTACAGGGGGTGACGAATCTTTTGAGAGTCGTGCCTTTCTGGGTCCTGTTGGATTCGAATAAGGACCACCAGTAGATAGTTTTCTTTTCTTTCTAAAATCAGGTCCATCTGAAACTAGAAGAATATATAAATCAGAAATTTGTGTGTGCTTATAGTAGGGGTTGTCTGTTCCAATGTCATACCACAATCGGTAGCAGATAGCGAATAATAAATGGGAAAGGACTCCCTCCCAAATCAGGGTCTACGATCCCAGGAAAACTGAAAAATTTTAAACTCCGTTTCGATTTACGGGCAAAATTTTCAATTTATTGACAAAATTCGGAGAGTCACGGTCTGATATCTTAAATTTTGTTGCGACGACATATAAACTCAAAGCGAGAAAGTTTTAGGGGACCTATTAGTCCATAATTTAGGATGAGGTTTATTGGTTTGCATAATTATGACTAGTCAATCCAAAGTTACGTGTTCGAAATTGGGATGAGGCAAAATAATAATCTGTGGAAGGAATGGGAAGGTTAATGTTTCTCCTATACTAGCTGTTTCGCCGTGCTTTGCTACGGCCAATAGATTGGTGCCTTAGAGGCATGGCCGTTCCCGTGCTAATAGTATTCTATGATTTTCCTTTCAATAATCGGAAGCTAATAATATTCTATGATACCCCTTACAAAAATCGGAAAAACGGCCATAACTCGAAAACGGTTGGACAAAATTTAAGATATCGGACCAAGACCGGCTAAATTCGGTCAAAAATCGAAAAATCGGCCGTATCTCGAAAATGGTTCGACATTTTTGAATTCTAATATTTTTCCTGGGTACCTTAGCGTTAAGCTTATCCCCATGCGTAGAATAGTATTCTATGATTTTCCTTTCAATAATCGGAAGCTAATAATATTCTATGATACCCCTTACAAAAATCGGAAAAACGGCCATAACTCAAAAACGGTTGGAACGTTTTTTACAAACTATGTTCCAAATTAAGGTTTAACAGGCCACCTAAAACTTTCTCGCTTTGAGTTGATATGTTGTCGCAACAAAATTAAAGATATCGGACCATGACCGGCTAAATTCGGTCAAAAATCGAAAAAACGGTCGTAACTTGAAAACGGTTCGACATTTTTGAATTCTGATATTTTTCCTGGGTACCTAAGCGTTAAGCTTATCCCAATGCGTAGAATCGGCTATCCTGACGTTGATACTCTATCAACGTTTACTTACCTATTCTTTTTAAATCAGGATTGTCGGGATCATATCCCATCATTGCCATGTGTTTCCTCTTGTGATTGCATAATTTGGTAAGCTCTCCTGGCGCCTCATGGTAATCTAATGGGGACCAAGGTTTGGTAGCCACCTGAAACAAAGTTAAAAAAGACATCTTTAATGGTAAGTGGACAAACAGGGCTCAACCGAGAACAGATAATATAATTTCCGTGTCCTTCACAAAAAGTGATAGTGGTGGAAGGTTTTATATATATATATATATAAAGTTATGCCCCGAAACCGCTTTCGAATTACTTCAGGGCATTCCTTTTTACAGCCATGCCATTCCGGAAACGAGAAAACTCGATCGCTCCGGGCGGGATTCGAACCACAAACTGCGGAATAAGGTGGAAGGGTTGGGTACTAGGTAGCATATTATGTTACTCTGAAGACGCGGAGCTGATTGTTGATAATCATATCCCCTTTCATGTCCTCCAATAGTAGTTTTATCTCAAATCCATAGGTTGGCTGTGTTTGAGCCCACGCCCTACTGTTTAAAAGTCAGATCGTCTTACCACTGGCATTGCGGGATCTGGCAATAAAGAGACAGGAAATGGAATATTTTTTCTTAATATAGCCACCGAGAGAAGCAAACCAGCTTCATTGGATGATCAAAATTTCAGCCATTTTCGGGCGGGATCCCGGGATCGTAATCTCTACTCTCTCTTTTGATAAATCTACCTTACGGGTACAGTTATCCCTTCTGTATATACACGGTCCGTCCGTGTAAATACAGAAGGTTTGGTGCTTGGAAGGGCATCCAGCCTTTAAAAATCTCTGCTTCAAACCATTGATGAAAGGTCTTCAGCAAATTGCAGTTACTACACATTAATACTGTGAGAAGAGGCCCCCAAGATGGTTGGTTCTTCGTACCGGGGCTACACGTGCCCTCGGGCACGACCAAAGACCATCAACACCGTTCCGACAACAACTCACTGTGTTTTTCCTCCGTTGGACCCAGTCGTGCTGCTCCAGATACTTCCTCAAAGAGTTGGTTTATAAGTCCTTGCTAAACCCTGAAATATCTGATCGTTGTCGTCTATGTATGCTGGCTGCTCATGATGTAAATCATGAGCAGCCAGCAACTATCCATGAATCCCAACTAATCTAGAGCCGTCAGCATTATAGACAGATCCTGTTGGAGAGGAGGCGAGAGGCCGCCTGCTTGGCCTGGAGACACAGTGATAGTCGTTGAGAACGTTAACAACAACAATTGTGAGAAGAAAGCGAGGGGTACCGTGCCAGGAAAATGAGATACAGCTAAAGAGAGTAGGCACAGAACAGACAGTTTTGCCATGATAGAATTAAGGAAAGCAACACCAACTCCAAATAAAATTGGGAAAGGGTGAAGTTAAAGAAATAGAACGGTAATAAGTTTACATCTGGCTTTTATGGTAACTTTTCGATGATTGCTGGTCAGGCTTCTTGCATTCACTGTAGGGATGGGCTAGTCATCCACGAGTCGAATCATCTTTTGAAATGAGTCGACTCTTCAAAGAGTCGACTTAAGAGTAGCTTTTTTTTGTTGATTGATAAAGATAATTACTGAAGGAAAATGTTCTTTTATTCTGATGGCGATTGATTGTGATGTCTTTTTAATTTATTCCCCGAGTTTGGGGACGTTTATTTGGTAGATGTCTCTTTTGTCAATTGGTTTTATTAGGTCTTTCTGATCAAAATAAGGCGTTTTTGAAAATTGTCACTCAATGCGAGTCGAGATCGAGAGTTAACTCATTGCGTCGACTCATATTTGTGAGTCGAGTCGACTCATGTCCCCATACCTAATTCACTGAGAATAGCTCTTCCACACAAAATCGAAAATGTTCAAAGGAACATTGTTAAAAGAAAAAGAAAATCAGAGGGGGGGGGGGGTTTNAGCCACATGCATTTTGTGTGAGGGGGATTTCCCACTTTCTCCGTAGATCCTGGTCTGCTAGGCACACCATGATGTTTTCTAAATTGCATGCATCAACTGACCCAGATCATTAATTTTGAACAGGTGCTCTTCATGGGGGGGGGGATTTTATTAGCCACATGCATTTTGTGTGAGGGGGATTTCCCACTTTCTCCGTAGATCCCCGCCTGGTAGGCACACCATGATGTTTTCTAAATTGCATGCATCAACTGACCCAGATCATTAATTTTGAACAGGTGCTCTTTATGGGGGGGGGGGTTTTATTAGCCACATGCATTTTGTGTGAGGGGGATTTCCCACTTTCTCCGTAGATCCCGGCCTGGTAGGCACACCATGATGTTTTCTAAATTGCATGCATCAACTGACCCAGATCATTAATTTTGAACAGGTGCTCTTTATGGGGGGGGGGATTTTATTAGCCACATGCATTTTGTGTGAGGGGGATTTCCCACTTTCTCCGTAGATACCGGCCTGGTAGGCACACCATAATGTTTTCTAAATTGCATGCATCAACTGACCCAGATCATTAATTTTGAACAGGTGCTCCTCATGGGGGGGGGGGTTTTATTAGCCACATGCATTTTGTGTGAGGGGGATTTCCCATTTTCTCCGTAGATACCGGCCTGCTAGGCACACCATAATGTTTTCTAAATTGCATGCATCAACTGACCCAGATCATTAATTTGGACAGGTGCTAATTCATAAGGGGAACTTAGACTCGTTAACTTTTAAATAAATAAAAACAAAACACCAAGAACACTATTTATAATTATTTATGAAGAAACTAGTTTCGAATCATTCGATTCATCATCAGTCTAGTCGAGTCGAAGGATGGAAGTTGACTGAGGATTGTTCATCGCGTGCTGATTAGAGTGACGCGAAGTACCGTCAAAATATTTACAGTCTATGTCTAACACTTTTTTAAATAGAATATTGTCACTGGCCTTCAGTCAACTTCCATCCCTCGACTAGACTGATGATGAATCGAATGATTCGAAACTAGTTTCTTCATAAATAATTATAAATAGTGTTTTTGGTAAGTTTTTTGTTTTTATTTATTTAAAAGTTAATATTTTTAACACTTATAATTAACATGTTATTCAAAGATTTAAACTTAGACTCGACCCGTGTGTAATGATTTCTTTACATTTCTCACGCATTGTATATCAGCAGGTCCCCCTTTCTGGCTTTAGACAACAAAAAAAATCTTCTTGTTTTTCCTTGCCAAAAGCTAAAATTCATAGTGCAGGTGCAGACTCAGGACGCAGGCGTGGAAAACATTCTTTTCCCTCAAATATTCTGTTTTTCTTGGGATTTTTTGTTGTTAAAATTCGGTCCTTCTGGGAATAATTATGAAAATTAGGGACCTATTATCAGAATTGAGGACTTCCTCATCTAACCCTGATTTATATGTACCTAGAACTAGCTGTTTCACTACGGCCTATAGCTTGGCGCCTTAGAGGCATGGCCGTTCCCGTGCTAATTGCTATCTCTCTCGTTTCAATGTAATTCTTATGGGGATTGTTTACTTTTCGCGATTTCTAAATTAGGGACCTATTATCAGAATTGAGGACTTCCTCATCTAACTCTGATTTATATGTACCTAGAACTAGCTGTTTCACTACGGCCTATAGCTTGGCGCCTTAGAGGCATGGCCGTTCCCGTGCTAATTGCTATCTCTCTCGCTCCAATGTAATTCTTATGGGTATTGTTTACTTTTCGCGATTTCTACCCTTAAAATTAAAATTTTGCAAAATCCTTTCTTAGTGCATACTTACATGGTAAAGGTCCCTGCCGAATTTCAAGTCTGAAGCATTATTAGTTTCAGCTCTACGTTGATCAGATTATCAGTCACTCAGGACTAGAGATTATGATCCCGAACCTTCCTGACAATCCCAAAGTTTCGGGACTGGAACGATCACAATCCCGGGATTAGAAAAAAATTGGGAATCTTCCAAATTTCAAGTAAAAGTAGGTAGTTACTACAATAAGTAGATAAAATAAAAATAAAAAATCAAGTTTTTAACTTGAGAGATGTGTGTGGAGTCCTTTTGTGGATCAACCAAGAGTTTTCAGAATAGCATCACATTTTTTACACATTGCATTTTTACCGTCTTTGGACACTAAAAAATGACTCCAAACGGATGAAGGATCTGAATCTTTTTTGTGCGATATGAAACTGTCTATTTTAAAGTCCAACCGAGCACAAAAGTAGTTGCGTTCAAAAAAGATGTTAGAATATATTAGAACATTAAAAATTAAGCCATTGCACACTTTTACAAGTCTTTTGACTATAAAAGAAACTGAAACAAGTGAAATACCGACTGCTTTGTATTTACCAAAAGGCTAGGTACCTATTTTTAGATAATTCGCATGAGTCATACAAACAACACATCGGTCATCCGTTCATTCGGTCTACACAAAGAAGAAAAGGATTTAAAAAGGTCTTGCATTTTTTTATTGCATGGCAGATGGCAGCACATCGACTTTCATGTAACGTTCAAGGTTGATGTATTGGGGCCTCATTTTCAAATTCAATAAAAAAGTATGGTTTTTGTTCGTTTTTATTTTATCAATGTCAATCTCGAAAATCCCGGGATTGGATGGCGTATCCCGGTATCAAAATTTCAGCCATTTTCGGGCGGGATCCCGGGATCGTAATCCCTACTCAGGACATTGTCTTCTATATTTGAAAATTAGGCATCATTTTTATTGTAATGTGTCGCAAAAGAACTACGCACACAATAAATAAATACATACATAATGGCCAATAAAATTATAGGAATCGGAATTTATTGTCGGGAGAATTCACAAATTCCCCCCCCCCCCCGAAATTGCATGCATCAAATGATGATGATGACCCATTATAGTTAGTTGTGGGCAGGTGCTATTGATAGGTGAACTTAGTTAGGTTCAACCTGTTTTTACATTTCTCACTAAGTTACCCCATAAGGTAGGTACTTTTGAGTACTTCAGCAGGCCTCCCCCCTTTTGAGTTTAATAATATTCCAACTTTAATTATTTTAGAGGCAATTATTTAATTATTTGGCCAGAACAAAGAAGTTACTTAGCCAACAGGGAGATCTTTGAGAATGTACCACGCGAAGGGGTAACTGTACCAATAAGGTAAATTTATCAAAAGAGAGATTCATTTGAAAAATAATGAAAAATAGGAACGTTAGACGCGGCTAAATTGAGACTATTTTTTTGGCTTAACGTCTCTTTAACATCTATTGGTCATTTTTTTGGTTAAATTGGGATACTATGTCAAGTAAAACCATATTAAGGCAGATAAAATACTATATCTCAAGTGAAGATATAGTATTTTATCTGCCTTAAAATCTATTGGTCATTCAAGACGGGGGTTTTACCCTCCATTCGCTGGAAACTTGCAGCTACCCACATTGTCCTCACCCTGCATGGGTTGGACCAAAAAAATAGCTAGCATCACGAGGACGCGAACCTACGTAGACACCCACATGGTATAACCTCTCTGGACGTTACTTAACTTCAGTGATTCACCGGGAACTGGTGTAGTCAACGTGTCATAAATTGAACGGCCACCTAAAACTTTCTCGCTTCGATTTGAATATGTTGTAGTCACAAAAGGACCGTGACTCGTCACATAAGAATTATAAGCTTGGCCGTAACTTGAAAGCGATTACACTTTTTTAAGTTCTGATAATTTTCCTGGGGTCGTAGACTAAGATTTTTTTTTTTGGGAGGGGGAGGGGGTGCATTCCCATAGATTTGCTGCTACAGTGTCTCTACTGCTGTTTGGATAGTGGCATTGGAACAGACAACCCCTACCACATAGGTACAGACACACAAACACCCACACCCACACACACACCCACACACACACACACACACACACACACACACACACACACACACACACCCACACCCACCCACCCACACACACATTTCTGATTTTATAAATGACAATCTTTTCTGACCCGCAAAACGACCAATGGAGCAATGGAAGGTTAAAAAAAAAAGACCAACTAAAGTAACCCCAAAACCCCAATGGCACTGGTACCAACAAATAAAAGATAAGAAGATAATTTTAAAGGAAATGGCAGTTGGTTGAGGAGTTAACACCAGAACAAGCAGAGAGAGAGAGCATCTGTCAGATCAGATAGGACCTGCCCGTAATCATTGGTAGAGGCCTAGTGAAGATCCGACCTAGAAGATAAGGAGAGTAATTATGTTTTTGGTTAGGAGTCCGTGAGCATTGTACTTCCCGTGGCAGGGAATTCATTATTATTTATCGTATGCATTACACTACATCAAAACGTGTAAACAATAATAAATATTGAAAAAAATTATATGACTAGCTGTTTTCCCGTGCTTCGCCACGGTTACGAAATTTGGATTTTTGGTGGAACCAACCCCAGAGTGAACACGGCTCCTATTAAGAAAATTTAATATTTTACTCAAAGATATTACTTTTTGTACTGCAGATTTGTATCGAATTTCAGCTTCCTCGCTCATCCCGAAGTGGTACTTCTCAATTCCGATTTTTTTTGGTGGTGAAAACCGTCCAAAAATCGGGGAGAAACCGAAAATTTTTAAATTTCATATTTTTTATGGGGTTCTTATATACTACTTTGAGGGGGTCCATAATCGGTAATTTTTCGTTATCTTCTTTAGTTTAATAGATAAATAATTGCAAAAAGACCCGCTAAAAAGCGTTATTCTTGGCGGTAACTTACTCCCGCTTAAACTCTCGATTTTTCCCTTTCTTATTACGCAACTGCATACTAAAAGGGATCTGTGTGCCAAATTTCGAGTCTGTAGGGTTAGCCATCGTGGAGCTACGTTGATTATCAGTCAGTATACCAACTGGGCTTTGAGTTTTATAAGTATAGATAGATATGATATAAGGACCAGTTGATCAAGAGGCAATTTCTTATTGTCGACAAACACAGCAAAGAGGATTGCGTCGAAAAAAACTCTGCCAATGTGACACATGGGTTTATTATTTTTCTGGCAAAAAATAATAAACCATTTTTGGCTCCCCAAAAAAATTGGGGGGGGGGGTCTCATGAAGATTCATAATTAGACCCTAAATTTGACATACCTACCAAATTTGAAATCTCTGGCTCTTACCATTCTCTTTTTAGACAGGGTTAATGAAAACCGCTTTAAAGCGTTAAAAACCGCCAGCGGTATATTTGATTGAACCCAAAAGTTTCGGACAGGGTGTCTACCAAATCTTCAAAGTGAAATTCCCTGACTTTTCCAGGTTTTCCAGTGTACCTTTTCAAGATTTTGACTCCCCCATCTGACTTAAAAAAACACACAATATTGGGGCCCAGGGCCCCCAAAAACTATACAGCAAATTGATACCCTAAAAATGTATATCAAAATTTTAGAGGAAAACGATAATGAGCGCCGCAGGCGAAATTTTTCAGGAAAAGCATGTTCAAGGATAAAACTGGCAACTGAGGAAAAAAAAAACTTCAATTTGAAAAATTCCCTGACATTTCCAGTCTCCTAAAATTCCCTGACAATTCCGGGTATTCCAGGATCTCCAGTCTGGTAGACACCCTGTCGGAGCTAACTGAGACCCCAAATATGACATACATACAAAATTTCAAATCTCTAGCTCTTACCATTCTCCTTTTCTACAGCAATACTGAAAACCGCTAAAAAGCGGCAAAAATCGCCAAGGGTGTATTCGATTGCACCCAAAAGTTTCGGGCCACAATTAGAGCCCAGATGGGACCTATATTATATACCAAATTTCATCCAAATCAGTCAACGCTAAGTGGCAAAAGTGCCCATCACAGCTTACGGCCCGGCGGACAGATTTTTTTTTATTCGATTAAAAAAAAAAAAAAAATTAAAATCGAATAAACCAAAAACCCATTTTTTATTATTTAGAACCTGGTTGTAAGGCTTCAAATTTGAAGGCATTACAATTATCCCCGCGACCTTTAATGTTGACCTAATTGTAATGGCTTCAAATTGGAAGCCTTGCAATCAGGTTCTAAATAATAAAAAATGGGTTTTTGGTGGGTTGGTCAACATTAAAGGTCGCGGGGATAATTGTAATGGCTTCAAATTTGAAGCCTTACAACCAGGTTCTAAATAATAAAAAATGGGTTTTTGTGGGTCGGTCAACATTAAAGGTCGCGGTGATAATTGTAATGGCTTCAAATTGGAAGCCTTACAACCAGGTTCTAAATAATAAAAAATGGGTTTTTGGTGGGTCGGTCAACATTAAAGGTCGCAGGGATAATTGTAATGCCTTCAAATTTGAAGCCTTACAACCAGGTTCTAAATAATAAAAAATGGGTTTTTGTGGGTCGGTCAACATAAAGGTCGCGGTGATAATTGTAATGTCTTCAAATTGGAAGCCTTACAACCAGGTTCTAAATAATAAAAAATGGGTTTTTGTGGGTCGGTCAACATTAAAGGTCGCGGGGATAATTGTAATGCCTTCAAATTTGAAGCCTTACAACCAGGTTCTAAATAATAAAAAATGGATTTTTGTGGGTCGGTCAACATTAAAGGTCGCGGTGATAATTGTAATGGCTTCAAATTTGAAGCCTTACAACCAGGTTCTAAATAATAAAAAATTGGTTTTTGTGGTCGGCCAACATTAAAGGTCGCGGTGATAATTGTAATAATGGCTTCAAATTGGAAGCCTTACAACCAGGTTCTAAATAATAAAAAATGGGTTTTTGGTATTATTTTTGCAGAGCTACTAAATGTGTTATTTTACACCATCAGCTCAGGTGGACTCGGCCCGTGAGGATGACACCCTCAAGTAAGTTCTAATACCAATCTCTAGTATGATATTGTATATGACGAATATTTGACCTCGCCCAGGTGTCGTCCATACATCAAACCTTACGAGACATTAAGAGAAATGAGTTTGCGTACATTGAGAATAAGATAGTGAGAATGACACCCTCAAGTAAATTCTATCAATCTCAAGTATGATATTGTATATGACGAATATTTGACCTCGCCCAGGTGTCGTCCATACATCAAACCTTACGAGACATTAAGAGAAATGAGTTTGCGTACATTGAGAATAAGATAGTGAGAATGACACCCTCAAGTAAATTCTATCAATCTCAAGTATGATATTGTATATGACGAATATTTGACCTCGCCCAGGTGTCGTCCATACATCAAACCTTACGAGACATTAAGAGAAATGAGTTTGCGTACATTGAGAATAAGATAGTGAGAATGACACCCTCAAGTAAATTCTATCAATCTCAAGTATGATATTGTATATGACGAATATTTGACCTCGCCCAGGTGTCGTCCATACATCAAACCTTACGAGACATTAAGAGAAATGAGTTTGCGTACATTGAGAATAAGATAGTGAGAATGACACCCTCAAGTAAATTCTATCAATCTCAAGTATGATATTGTATATGACGAATATTTGACCTCGCCCAGGTGTCGTCCATACATCAAACCTTACGAGACATTAAGAGAAATGAGTTTGCGTACATTGAGAATAAGATAGTGAGAATGACACCCTCAAGTAAATTCTATCAATCTCAAGTATGATATTGTATATGACGAATATTTGACCTCGCCCAGGTGTCGTCCATACATCAAACCTTACGAGACATTAAGAGAAATGAGTTTGCGTACATTGAGAATAAGATAGTGAGAATGACACCCTCAAGTAAATTCTATCAATCTCAAGTATGATATTGTATATGACGAATATTTGACCTCGCCCAGGTGTCGTCCATACATCAAACCTTACGAGACATTAAGAGAAATGAGTTTGCGTACATTGAGAATAAGATAGTGAGAATGACACCCTCAAGTAAATTCTATCAATCTCAAGTATGATATTGTATATGACGAATATTTGACCTCGCCCAGGTGTCGTCCATACATCAAACCTTACGAGACATTAAGAGGAATGTGTTCACGTCCATTGAGAATAAAATAGCTAAAATGTTATTAAATATTTTTAACCTAGAGGAAAATAGCACTAAAGTCTTTGTGAGTGAGATGAACCTATAAGAGCTATAATCAAACCAGGCATGATTTTATGATCATGCCTGAGATGTTTGGAAAATAACTATTAGTGGATCAAGATTATCATATAAATAAAAGCCCTTAACACCAGCCAAAACATATCAATATTCTAAGTTTCTACAACAAACCCCTAGAAAAATAAAAATGATATTTATTTTTCCTGACCCTGGGCCCCCAAATACAGCAAATTTCCTTCATTTCCTAAACATGTGTACCAAATTTCGTCAAAATCGGATGAAAATTGTGGCTTGTATCTCGTGACAAACAAACAAACATACATACACATACAAGTGCATTTCAAGATGTATACCGAGGTCAAAAGTGGAGTTCACTAACGTTCACAAATATAATCTTACGAATTTTATATCATTACTAGGGGCTTTGCTCGTGCTCCGTTACGGTCTCCAGCTTGGCGCCTGAGAGGCATTGCCGTTCCCTTACTAATAGTATTTTATGATTTCCCCTACAACGTGAAAAACGGCCGTTGCTCGAAAACGGTTGGGTAGTTTTTTGCAAACTAAGTCCTAAATTAAGGTTTAAAATGCGACCTTAAACTTTCTCGCTTTGAGTTGATATGTTGTCGCGACGAAATTTAAAATATCGGACCATGATCGACTAAATTCGGTTAAAAATCGAAAAATCGACCGTAACTCAAAAATGGTTCGAAATTTTTGAATTCTGATAATTTTTCTGGGGTTTCAGTCTATGATTTCGGGTAGTCCAATCTCATCAATTTTTCGATATCTCTTACCGTTTTGGCTGAACAATGAGTAATACATACACCCCAGTTTATCGCTTATACGTTCAGTTTTATTATTATAGATTTTCAATAACAAATCTTAAAATGAGCGTTCAAGGGTATTATTTTATTCACTCATTCAATAGTGGCATCATCGTGTCCGATGGTAGCCAGATGTAGGAGACAGCAGCTCCAGATAAATTATAATCTGCTGCTAAAGGTTCCGATTGTCATCGTACATCTGTTCTCGGAGCCTGATAACTGACATAGGCCCCCCGAACCATATCTAGAAATAGGGCCTGCCAATTAGTATGATCAATGATTCTTCACAACAGAGTGACCTATGAGTTTGTAACATTCAATCATTTTTAACTTCTAGCAGAGAGTATTCTTACAAGATACGCGTTATTGTTAGTCAGGTTCAAGAGATTCTGTACTCAAGAAAACATATGCTGGAAAAGTTTTTAACATCCATTTGAAATAGGGCCTGCCAATAAGAATGATCAATGATTCTTCACAACAAAGTGACCTATGAGTTTGTAACATTCAATCATTTTTAACTTCTAGCAGAGAGTATTCTTACAAGATACGCGTTATTGTCAGTCAGGTTCAAGAGATTCTGTACTCAAGAAAACATATGCAGGAAAAGTTTTTAAATCCATTTGAAATAGGGCCTGCCAATAAGAATGATCAATGATTCTTCACAAAAAAGTGACCTATGAGTTTGTAACATTTAATCATTTTTAATTTCTAGCAGAGAGTATTCTTACAAGATACGCGTTATTGTCAGTCAGGTTCAAGAGATTCTGTACTCAAGAAAATATATGCCCGAAAAGTTTTTAAATCCATTTGAAATAGGGCCTGCCAATAAGAATGATCAATGATTCTTCATAACAAAGTGACCTATGAGTTTGTAACATTCAATCATTTTTAACTCCTTGATGAGAATTCGTGAGGCGTTTTACCTAACATAAAAATAAAGATTTATAAAATATATATACAGTATGAATCCATATCGAATGTGTTAACACAAATTAATAAATATCACGTATAGGTTTGCGCTCTCGTGATGCTGACTATTTTCCGGCCCAACCCAGGCTGGGTGAGGTCAATGTGGGTAGCTGGTTTGTGAGTTTCCAGCGAATGGAAGGTAAAACCCCCGTTTCGAATGAAAAAAACTTTCTCATTGAAAACTCAAAATCGAAAGTTTCAGCCCTTTACAATACTTTCTTCTTTTTTCATGTAGATAAGGAAAGTCTTGTGATATTCACACGAGATTTTTTTTTTTTTATAGATAAAGAAAGTAGTGTGATGTTCACACCAGATTTTTTTGTTATGATTTCATGAAAAACTCATTAATTTAAAAATGTTTATTTATTTCTTGACACCCACATGGCACAACCTCGCTGGACGTTGCTTCAGTGATCTATTGGGAACTGGTGTATTCAACGTGCCATAGACGCTGGCTAATATCAAATTTGATTCATATATTAACATCAGTTTGGAAAAATTCAAATTCTGAACGACAGCCACCCCACATTCATAATTTGGCAGCCTCTTTCTCCGGCGCCCTATCCACTTTTATAAACTTACATCCCTCACCCCCAACAACTTTTGAGCGAAAGATATTCTACCCCTTCGATTCAATCTTCCGACTTTTGTCTTTATACAATAATACCCTTACATGTTTCAATCAAATGAATGGGGCGGCGCGTGGAACTCATCCACATATAAATTACTAGCTGTTTTACCCGTGCTTCGCTACGGGCTGTAATAGCTCAGGTATCGATGATAGGTTTGTTGTAAGTTCTAGATGTGCAATAGAAGGATTCTGGATATTTTAACTGAGACAACAGTTGCGGAAGAATGGGCGCGGCTTTTTCCCCCATAGCAGGCGCCCCAGATGGAATATTAAATAATCCTTTTTTATTACACATTTAGAATATAAAATAAACGTACATACCAAATTTCAGCCACCGGAAATTTACCGGTACGGAGAAACAGTGATGAAAATGTGATAATATTTGCTGGACGCGCCCTTTACCCCCCACGGTTGGCGCCCCAGTTGGAATATTAAAAAATCCTTTCTTATTGCACATCTAGAACATAAAGTAAACCTACATACAAAATTTCAGCCACCGGAAATTTACCGAAACGGAGAAAGAGTGATGAAAAGGTGATAATATTTGATGGGCGCGACCTTTACCCTCACGGTTGGCGCCCCAGTTGGAATATTAAATAATCCTTTCTTATTGCAGATCTAGAACATAAAGCGAACCTACATATCAAATTTCAGCCACCGAAAATTTACCGGTACAGAGAAACAGTGATGAAAAAGTGATAATATTTGATGGACGCGCCCTTTACCCCCCACGGTTGGCGCCCCAGTTGGAATATTAAAAAATCCTTTCTATTGCACATCTAGAACAAAAAGCGAACTTACCTACAATATCGGCCTCCGAAAATGTACCGGTACGGAGAAACAGTGATGAAAAAATGATTTTCATATGCAAACGCGCCCCTTTTCCCCCGCAACGGGCACCCTAATTCGAATATTTAATCCTAGTGCGCATCTAAGACCAAAGTGCGACCTTCATGCCAAATTTCAGCCTCCTAGGACACGTACCAGTGCGGAGAAATCGCAATGAGTGTTAAGTGAGTGTGTTTCTCTTTTATATATATAGATGAATCGGCGGGTGTCTGTCGAATATGTCGTTCAGAAGATGATACGAATTTCAAGACATGTAATCTCCGTATTGCAAAATTTGACACCAATCATTAAAGATAATGTAGGCACCAAAGGCCATGTTCCTAAGCCCGTGTAAAAATGGAGGGTTTGGTGTTGGGAAGGCCATTCGACCTTAAACCGGAGATGGAAAGTTATCAGCAAATTGCAGTTACATTGATACTGTGAGAAGAAAGGGAGGAAAGGGTACAGCTGAACGGAGTAGACACTGAAAATAAGGCAACGTCTACCCCAAATAGAATTCGGAAAAGATGAAGTTAAAGCAGTAGAAAGGTAATATGGTTACATCTCGCTTTTGTGGTATTGTTCGATGATAGCTGGTCAGGCTTCTTGAATTCACTGAGAACAGCTCTGCCACACAAAAAAAAAAAAAAATATCATTATTTCCAAACCTTTGTCTTTGTTCATTTTAATGTATGAAAGTATATTTCTTTGTGTTACTATGTCACAATTTTTGTGTAAATCAAAGCATTACAAGGTATTTTCAACAATAACTCCAATATCACTAAGCCTAAGCTATACCTTAACAATTTCCTTATAATGCTACCACTTGTCGCTATTACCATAGCTACTGAGTTGTCCTCACGAGGCTGAGTTACTCCTAATCACAACCAGACCAAGTAGAAAATTTGAAAAAACCTTTATGAAATTTTATACCCGTCCAGGAATCCAACCGAGAACCTCCCTGGTGCAAGCCGAGTGTGATGCACACTCTGCCACGGAGACGCCTTCTTTGTACATTTCATTCATCTATCTCCGGTGAAAGACGTCAAATTAAGTGTACGAAGCTCCTATAGGATTAACATTGGAGTTGCTGCCGTTTTAATGCGATTGCAGTCTTCACACTGGCTTCAGATTGAGGGGAGAACTTTCACATCTAGTGTAACCTGTTCAAATCTATGGATGGAAGTTTTCAAGCGAACTTCTGGCTTCAGATTGAGGGGAGAACTTTCACATCTAGTGTAACCTGTTCAAATCTATGGATGGAAGTTTTCAAGCGAACTTCTGGCTTCAGATTGAGGGGAGAACTTTGACATCAGGTGTAACCTGTTCAAATCTATGGATGGAAGTTTGTAGCGAACTTCTTCAGAAAGAATATCACACGCCACGCTGCCAAGATATATCAACACAAAGGTAGACAAAACTAACACAAAAGAAACTTTGGAAGGAAAATGAGGGGAAGGGATGCATGCATTAGGCATGTAAATTATGCCTTTTGGGAGAAAAAAAGGGGTGACAAGAAATCAGAATGATGACAAGATGACGGCACTTGACGTGAGATGTAAGCTTGACTTTGTTAGGAAGAGGAGTGAAAAAGTTTTCCCTCATAGAGTCGAACGCATAGGACGAAGCTTTCAAATTGATCCTACGGCTGCTGAACTTTAAAAAGTACATTGCTTAGCAATCACCATGACCGCTTTAAGACAGAAATCTATACTTATAAAACGCAAAGCCCAGTTGGTATACTGGACTGATAATCAAGTAGCTCCACGATGGCAAAACCTAGAGACTTGAAACTTGGCACGCAGGTTCCTTCAGTATGTAGGAAAAAATCGAAAGGGCAAGTGGAAGCAAGTTACCGACAAAAACTAAAGAAGATGAAAAATGACCGATAATGGACCCCCCAAAATAATTTATAAGGACCCCACAAATAATATAAAATTTGGAATTTTCCGGTTTCTTCCCGATTTATGGCCGGTTTTCCTCGTCGAAAAATGGGAATTAAGAAGTACCACATCGGCATGAGCAAGAAAGCTGAAATTGAATACTAAGGTGTTCCGCAGTACAAAAAGTTATATCCTTGAGTAAAATATTTAATTTTCTAGATAGGAGCCATGCTCACTCTCGATTCACTCTCGGATCGATTCTACCAAAAATCTAAACTTGAGAAGCGCTGACATTACGAGAGTTGGGACATGGATTACCAGATGAAAATTTTCTAAAGCATGACTTTTCGCATGAAAAAGCAGGACATGTCTATTTATGGTGAAAAAAAAGTTTTTTTTTTTTTTTTTCAAGAATTTGACATAAATTCATGCAATACAGGGATTTTTTGGACAGCGCTTTTGTAACTTTTAGTCATAATCTTTTCAGACCTCCGGACTTTTGTCAGTAAGGTTTTTACCTCAGGGTCTTCTGATTTCATTACGTTTCTACAACAAACCGCTAAAAAGATAATAATTTTCAAAATACAGAATATTGTATTTTGCTGTATAGTTTTTCGGGACCCAAGGCCCCCAAAAAATATTTCCTTCATGTCCTTAGTATGTATTTCGTCAAAATCGGATGAAAAATGTGTTTTGTGTCACGTGACAAACAAACATACATACACATATACAAGTGCATTTGGGGATGTATACCGGGGTCAAAAGTAGAGTTCACTAACGTTCACAATAAACACAATCTAAAAGCAAGAAAAAAGTGCCGGCCCTTGGATAATGTAACTTTCACTGTACTGGCTCCTGGAGAAGTTCCACTACTATCTTATACAGCCGCGGATTCCTGGCTGCCCAGTGTGCAGGTGTCCTAAACTTGTTCCGTGGAAAGGTTAATTCTATTTTTTATCAAATTAATGTTCAGAGAACCAGTTTAATCAATTAGTCTGATATCAAAATCTTTGAATAGACGTAAACTTGATTGTCGAACCAAAAAATATATATCCCCCCAAACTTGTTAAGTACTTAACGTGCACGAAATCAAAAGCAGAATTTCTTTAAATATGCGGTCGGTGCCATATGAGATGTGAGGACTTGATGTGATTTTTATGAGAGTAATTCTAGGGCGCTCATGGGGGATATGGAAGGGGCTGGGATTATCAACATCTAGTCCGTCGGCGTCCTCAGAGTGTTATAATGTAAAAAAAAAAAAAAAAAAAAAAAAAAAAAAAAAAAAAAAAAAAAAAAAAAANAAAAATTTAAATGTATATTTCTTTGTGTTATTATGTCACAGTGTTTGTGGGCATCATAGCAATACAAGGTATTTTCAACATTCACTCCAATATATCACTAAGCCTAAGCTACACTTTAACAATTTTTACCTTATAATGCTACCACACTTGGCGCTATTACCATAGCTACTCAATGGTCCTCAGGAGGCTGAGTTACCCGCCCCAAATACAACCAGACCAAGTAGAAAATTCGAAAAAACCTTTTTCAAATTTTCGACCCGTCCAGGAATAGAACCCGGAACCTTCTTGATGCAAACCGAGTGTGATGCAGACTCTGCCACGGAGACGTTCAGCGTAGTATAATATGCTTCCCAAACCTTCCAACACCATCACTCTCCATCAGTTAAGCATAGCCGCTACCCGCTCCATACTAATATACAGCGTACTTCTTGAAACTTGCGGCCTCAAGGATACTCCCGGATGAGTGAAAACTGAATATTCGTTTTCAGCCTAATTTGCAGTTGTAAAAAGACTGCCAATGTGATACATGGGTTCATTATTTTACTGGCTAAAAAAATACACCCCTCCCCTAAAATTTGATATTTCACGTTCCGAAAAAAGAATTTTTTTTTGAGCGTAATTAGGCCCCAAATGGGACCTACATACCAAATGTCTAGCACTTACCATTCTCTTTTTAGACGAGTTTACTGAAAACCGCTAAAAAACAAAAAGAATCCGCGGTACCAGACAGATACTATTATTTTTTTTTGGAGCAAGTTACAAACTTAAAATGTGGTTTAATATAATTTAAAAAGGCTTTTTAAACGTTTTAGGGGTGGAAAATTAATTAATTCACTTTAATTTTAATTTATTTTGAAAAAAAAATTTTTCTTCCGGTACCAGACAGATACTATTAATT
>CM022883.1:4077578-4100356 GCA_012654025.1 Pachypsylla venusta
CTTCACAGACATGACCATCTGTCTGGAAGCGGAAGAAAAAGGTTTTTTTCAAAATAAATTAAAGTGAATTAATTAATTTTCCACCCCTAAAACGTTTAAAAAGCCTTTTTAAATTATATTAAACCACATTTTAAGTTTGTAACTTGCTCCAAAAAAAAAATAACAGTATCTGTCTGGTACCCTGCTTCAGTTAATTTATTCTTTTTCACATAACCAAATTTAAACACATTATTTTTGTCAGAGAAAAGCGCTTTAAGAACACCTAGAAAAGAAGAGCCCTCATAAAACGATAACAGTTTTGTGAAACATTCGTCGAAAAAAGACGAAGGCTCTAACGGACCATGTCAACCAATGTCATGTCAACCAATTTCTCAGGAACCTTTAATCCTGATGAACTCAAAGTCTAGTGCTCCAGGGGGCTGTTTAGGCCATTTTCAAATACACAGGTTGGCCCAGAAAAACTTAGTAAAGATTTAGTAGGTTATACCTCTAGAACTCAACCTTTCGAACAATAATTGCTCCCGTATAGTCCACTTTTGCTTGGTTTTCAAGATGGCGGCCATTTTGTGTTTTTCCCAAAACTCATTACTTCCCCATAAAAATCAGGTATAACTTTTTTTGGCTAATGGTGAAGAAAAATGGTTTGCTGGATCGTTAAAAAAGAATAAAATTTGCTGTAAGAGATTTCTATTATTTATTTAAGAAAACATACTCGTATCTTAGTGAGCATATTGGAAATACTAATTTTTTTCTGATATTTTCCATGAAAATTGTAATGGAAACTTTTGTGGCGCTCATATAGAATAACTAGCTGTTTTCCCGTGCTTCGCTACGGTTACAAAATTCAACAACTCAATTTCACATTTTTGGTGGAACCGAGCTCCAGAGAGAAAACGGCTCCTATTTAGATAATTCAATATTTTACTTAAAGATATTACTTTTTGTACTGCGGAACACCTTCGTATAAAATTTCAGCTTTCTCTCTCATCCCGAAGTGATACTTCTTAACTATGGGTTTTTGGTGGAACTGACCCTCAAAGTGAGCACCGCTCACTCTTAGAAAATTCAATACTTTATTCAAGTATATGACTTTTTGTACTTCGAAACACCTTTGTATCAAATTTCAGCTTTCTCGCTCATCCCCAAGTGGTACTTCTCAATTCCGATTTTTTGGTGGTGAAAACCGTCCATAAATCGGATAGAAACCGGAAATTTTCAAATTTTATATTTTTTATGGGGTCCTTATATACTATTTTGGGGGGGTCTATTCTCGGTCATTTTTCGTTATCTCTTTTAGTTTGCCCAGAAAAAAATTGCAAAAAGACCCGCTAAATAACGTCATTTTTGGCGGTAACTTGCTCCCAATTGAACTTTAATTTTTTTCCTTTCTTATTACGCACCAACATAGTAAAAGGAACCTGTGTGCCAAATTTCAAGTCTCTACGTTTAGCCATCGAGGAGCTACGTTGATTATCAGTCAGTCAGTCAGTATACCAACTGCTTTGCGTTTTATAAGTATAGATATGCCCATACACACCACAATATCGGTTGATTATTCAAAGGACTTGAAGAGTATAATGAAAAATTAAGTACCACAGAAATACACAACCTCGTGAAGCTGGTATTCCTAACCTTACCTAGGCTGTGTAAGGTTGCCGATCTCCGTGGCCGAGTTCTTAAGAGCATTGACTCTTGGTCCGGAGATTGTGGGTTCAAGTCCCACCTGGAGCAAAAATTTTCTGATCGAATTTTCTCGTTTTCGGAATGGCATGGCTGTAAAAAGGAATGCCCTGAAGTAATGCGAAAGCGGTTCGGGGGCATAACTTTTAGTTCTTATTTAGGGTCTACTTACACATAAATAGTCACATATGCAGAGTTCCATATACAAAAAAAAAGCGCTAACAAGAGGCAAAAACCGGCAACTGTGCGCTCAATTGCACCCAAAAGTTTCAGACCCAAACGGTACCTTTATACCAAATTGAATCAGAATCGGTCAACGCTAAGTGGCAAAAGTGCCCATCAAAAATCCCATCGGAAAAACGAATTTTTTTTAATTCGATTTTTGGATTCTACATACGTACCTTGAAACGTAAAATATCAAATTATGAGGGGGGGGGGTAATTTTTTTTTCGTGACGATTCCTTAGGTTCACTATTGAAAATAATAAACCATAAGATATTACTATACCTACACAAATGAAATGAAAAATTAAACCACTGAAAACGAGACACCCCGCCCAAACTGCATTCATCGCGTCGTCTGACTTGCAGATTCCTCTGTATGCACATTTCTGCAGTCAGAAAGAAGAGAAGAGATTTTCAGAAACGTAATTTATTGATTGTTCTTTTCTGTGAATTCTCTCTTCCTCGTTTATTCACCTCCACTTCCTGTGCTGTCTCCTCGATTCCTTCTTTTTCTACAGGAGTAGAGCGGCTCGTGTTATAAATACAATTCAGCTATTTGTATGGGAAAAACACGGTGGAGGGCCGTCTCGGGGCTAAGACAAAGCAAGGCCATGCTGCAGGGACCAACCAGGAGTGTTACGATGGAGATACTGGCCCTCAGTCGGAAAAATATCAGATTAGCCACAGACCTAATCACTGGTCACTGTGTTCTAAGAAAACACCTACACACCATGGGCATCCACCAAAACAAGATCATGTGTAGACTCTGTGGGGAGGATGAGAAGACTGCTTCTCACGTCGTTTTTCACTGCAACTCCCTACTTTCATGGAAACTGAGTATGGGACAGCTACAACTAGCCTCGACGAAAAACACCTAGCCAAAGGCTGATTAAATTTGCTCAGATCTTAGGCCTTAGCTAGGGAACAGGCTAATCTTTTTACCTAGTTGAGGCCTTTTGTGAAGTTTTACAATAATTCAAGGAATTGAAAATATAGGCAATTCTTTGTAGAAAATTGGCCGCCATTCTGTAACGCCAAACAATAGACCAAAGTACTTGTAATTACCTTTTCAAAAATGTATCGGAAGGAAGGGGTTCTCATATGAAAAAAATAACTTCAAATTCACACATACAGCCCTTCCAAAGATATTCAGGGGTTTCCAGACTTTTGCCCCACCCTGTATTAATTTGCACTTGTAATGACGTCACTAGTCGCTACTCACATTTTCGTAGCTACTCAGTTGTGATCGCGAGGCGGAGTGCACCACGAACTAGGCCATGGAGGCTGTTCCATTATAATATGAAGACAACATCCTCAAAGTTCTGAATCCTGAGCCGCCTCCTGCCCTCTTTTTCTGTTTCTCATGTACTAATGCGCGTGTTTTTTAAATGCAAGCTCTTAGAAAAGCTCGCTTTGTGTATGCATTTTATGGAAATCTACCTCCAATCCTTAAAATTCTGAATCCTGAGCCGCCTCCTGCTCTCTTTTTCTGTTTCTCATGTACTAATGCGCGTGTTTTTTAAATGCAAGCTCTTAGAAAAGCTCGCTTTGTGTATGCATTTTATGGAAATCTACCTCCAATCCTCACAGTTCTGAATCCTGAGCCGCCTCCTGCTCTCTTTTTTTCTGTTTCTCATGTACTAATGCGCGTGTTTTTTAAATGCAAGCTCTTAGAAAGCTCGCTTTGTGTATGCATTTTATGGAAATCTACCTCTCCCCCACCCTTCCCCAACACTCTCTATTTTTTATTGCAAATTTTCAACAAAAAGGAGAATCTATGTGGAGTTCATTAATGATTCGATTACAGACAAGACCGGCCTCTCAACAACACTCACTGGTCCGCTGCCGGCTGTTGACATATACGTAGCATAATGCTTGGGCATCCATGCGATCCTGAGTCATTGACTGACTTACTATAGACGGAGTGAACTATTCGATGATGATACTGAGTCATTGACTGACTCACTATAGACAGAGTGAACTATTCGATGATGATTCTGAGTCATTGACTGACTCACTATAGACAGAGTGAACTATTCGATGACGATACAGAGTCATTGACTGACTCACTATAGAGAGAGTGAACTGTTCGATGATGATCCTCAGTCATTGACTGGCTCACTATGTAGGGAGTGAACTATTCGATGATGATCCTCAGCCATTGACTGACTCACTATAGAGAGAGTGAATTGTTCGATGATGATCCTCAGTCATTGACTCACTCACTAAGTAGGGAGTGAACTGTTCGATGATGATCCTCAGTCATTGACTGACTCACTATAGAGAGAGGGAACTATTCGATGATGATACTGAGTCATTGACTGACTCACTATAGACAGAGTGAACTATTCGATGATGATTCTGAGTCATTGACTGACTCACTATAGACAGAGTGAACTATTCGATGATGATACTGAGTCATTGACTGACTCACTATAGACAGAGTGAACTATTCGATGATGATCCTCAGTCATTGACTGACTCACTATAGAGAGAGTGAACTGTTCGATGATGATCCTCAGTCATTGACTGACTCACTATGTAGGGAGTGAACTATTGGATGATGATCCTCAGCCATTGACTGACTTACTATAGAGAGAGTGAACTGTTCGATGATGATCCTCAGTCATTGACTCACTCACTAAGTAGGGAGTGAACTGTTCGATGATGATCCTCAGTCATTGACTGACTCACTATAGAGAGAGTGAACTGTTCGATGATGATCCTCAGTCATTGACTGACTCACTATGGAGAGAGTGAACTGTTCGATGATGATCCTCAGTCATTGACTGACTCACTATGGAGAGAGTGAACTCTTCGCTGATTATCATCAGACATTGACTGACTCCCTATGTAGGGAGTGAACTGTTCGATGATGATCCTCAGTCATTGACTGACTCACTATGGAGAGAGTGAACCGTTCCCTTTATTTACCCACATTTCCCCTCATTTTTTTTCTTTCTGCAAAATGCAAATAGTCTCTCTCTCTCTCTCCCTCTCTCTGTCGCTTCCTCACCAGAACTTCTCTATTTAAATTTTAAAAAGACTGCTCATATACATTTGTATTTATACAGGATGTTCAAAAAGTAATGACACCAGAAATTTTTCTATTTAATTTTTTTCACATGACAATTAATTTCATTATCATTTCAAAATTTCTGATCTAAACACCTTATTGTCTATGACGAGTTGAATATACTAGTTCCCGTTAGATCACTGAAGTTAAACAACGTCCAGCGAGATTTTACTAAGTAGGTAGCTGGTTTTTAAGTTTCCAGCGAATAGAGGGTAGAACCCCCGTCTTGAATGACCGTTAAATGTTAAATAGTCGAAAAAAAAAAAAAAATCATCAAATATTTCGATTTTATGTTATAACACACAATATCAGCATTTGATTTTTTTTGCAAATTTTGGAGTGAGACCCTTACTCCTTTGTCCGATTCAAATAGGGTCATTACTTTGGGGACATGCTGTATTTATACACTTATCTTTTATATACGTATACAAACATCAGGGAACTGAAGAGCTAAAATAGAGCATGCGAAACAAGCAGAGTATACAATTTAGGTATTATATGGGAGAAGTTACTATTTTTATTGACATATGTGGTGACTGGTGATATATGTATTGGTGACAGTAGGGTGGGGGGAGGAGTAAAGAAGGAGCTGTCAACGAAAAGGAGGTCGAAAATAATATGGGGAGCATTGGAGACAGTGAAGTAACTTGTTTGATAAATGTCAATGTGACACAGGGAGTTATTATACAGGGTGTCCCAAAAGTCCGAAACAGCCTGAATATGTTTTGAACAGCTTCATGTGGAGTTTTGAAATTTTGCATCGTATTATACCCCAAATTAAACCACTTTTTCAGAGACCAATTTTTCAGAGGCGGGTCCCATGTGACCGCTAGGGGGCCCAACTTTTGTTTTTTAAATACAAACCACCATCTTGTGATACATTTTCAGAAAGACAATAGAATTAGAAGTACTTTGCAAAAAAATTTACACGTCCAGCGTGTTTGGTATCAGAATGGCGGCCATTTGAAATTTCCAAGACTTCCAAGATTTGATATTTTACGTTTAAAGTTACTAGAATCCAAAAATACACTCGTTCGCCGTACTCCGTACACTGTATACTGCACACCGTTCATCGTGATGGGCACTTTTGCCACTTAGCGTTGACCGATATTTTATGAAATTTATTAACATATTATATGGAACCCTATAGTTTTTTAACATCTATTGGTCATTCAAGACAGGAGTTTCACCCTCCATTCGCCCGGAAACTTGCAAACCAGCTACCCACATTGACCTCACCCAGCCTGGGTAGGGACGGAAAAATAGCCAGCACCCCGAACCTTCGTGGACTCCCACATGGTACAATCTCGCTGGACGTTGCTTAACTTCAGTGAACTAGCGGGAACTGGGGTATTCAACGTTCTATAGACGCTGGCAGGTTAACATCTAATTGTTCATTCGAGACGGAGGTTGCATCCTCCATATACGCTGGAAACTTGCAAACCAGTTTCCCACATTGACCTCAACCAAACCGGATTGGGCCCGAAAAATAGTCAGCATCGCGAGGGCGCCACATCCTACTTGGACACCCACTTGGTATAACCTCGCTGAACGTTGCTTAACTTCAGTGATCTAACGGAAACTGGTGTATTCAACGTGCCATAGACGCAGGGAAAGATTCATTATTGGACAAAATAACCAAAATGGGTAAATAGCCAACGTCTATGGCACGTTGAATACACTATTTCCCGTTAGTTCACTTAAGTTAAGCAACGTCCAGCGAGGTTGTACCGTGTGTGTGTCCACGTGGATTCGCGCCCTTGTGAAGCTGGCTATTTTTCCGGTCCTACCCGGGCTGGGTGAGCTCAATGTGAGTAGCTGGTTTGCAAGTTTCCGGCGAATGGAGGGTGAAACCTCCGTCTTGAATGACCAATAGATGTTAAAGAGACGTTAAGCCAAATTAAAAAAAAAAAAAAAAAAAAAAAAAAAAAATAGGTAAAATACCTATCTATGTAGCTAGCAGAATGAGAAGTAGATATCATCACTATAAGTAACTAGCTGTTTTCCCGTGCTTCCCTACAGTTACGAAATTTGGATTTTTATTGGAACCGACCCCCAGAGTTAACATTCAATATTTTACTCAGGGATATTACTTCTTGCACTGCGGAACGCCTTCGTATTAAATTTCAGCTTTCTCGCTCATCCCGAAGTGGTACTTCCCAATTCCGATTTTCTGGTGGTGAAAACCGTCTATAAATCGGGGAAAAACCGTAAAATTTCAAATTTTATATTTTTTATAAAGTTCTTATATGTTATTTTGGGGGGGGGGTCAGTTCTCGGTCATTTTTCGCTATCTCCTTTAGTTTGCCCAGAAAAAAAAAATACAAAAAGACCCGCTAAAAAGCGTCATTTTTGGCGGTAACTTGCTCCCACTTGAACTTTCGATTTTTTCCTTTCTTATTACGCACCTACATACTAAATGGGATCTGTGGGACAAATTTAAAATCTCTAGGTTTAGCCATCGTGGAGTAAATTGATTATCAGTCAGTCAGTCAGTACGTCAGTCAGTATACCAACTGGGCTTTGCGTTTTATAAGTATAGATTGACAAACAGTGAAGGAAATATATACAAAACACATGACCAGCAATAATAGAATGAAGGCAGAGTTTAGATGATGTCAAGGCTAGGATAATGTTACGCCGCATCGGGCTGGGGGGAAACGAGAAGATATAAAATTAGAGGCCCATCTTAATAATTTGGGGTACATCAGATATCAGATGCTGATGTATGTACCGAACAATAATAATTGTCGTTGAATACACCAGTTCCCGCTCTCGCTAGATCACCGAAGTTAAATGAGGTTTTACCAAATGGGTGTCCTCGTGACGCTGGCTTTTTCCCGGCTCAACCCAGACTGGGTGAGGTCTATGTGGATAGCTTATTTGTAAATTTCCTGCAAATGGGGGGGGGGGGTAAAACCTCCCGTCTCGAATGACCAATAGATTTTAAAATGACGTTAAGCCAAATTAAAAAAAAAATCTATTTTCAAATCGAAATTATAACCAGCGTCTATGGCACATTGAATACACCAGTTCCCGTTCGAACACTGAAGTTAAGCAACGTCTAGCGAGGTTGTTTCATGTGGGTGTCCGCGTGGGTTCGCGCACTCGTGATGCTAGCTATTTTTCGGCCCAAACCTAGGTTGGGTGAGGTCTATGTGGATAGCTTATTTGTAAGTTTCCAGCAAATAGAGGGTAATACAGACTTGCAATCATTGTAGAATGACCAATAAATGTTAAAGAGACAATAAAAAAATAGATTTTTTAAGTTGGATTAATTTGATTAGTATTGATTGCAATATTCACACATAGCACCCACAAGCATACCTAAAAGTGCACTGAGTGCATCGTTGTAATCTATTGACAGTGTGTGTGAGAGGGTGACGCATTCTTCCTGTATTAATGCATTTCCTCTAATAACAAATAACAGGGTGAATTCAAAACTAATAAAAACTCTGCCTATGTGACCAGGGTGTCTACCAAATCGTAAAAATGAGATTCCCTGACTTTTCCAGGTTTTTCAGTCTACTTTTCCAGATTTTGCAGTGTACTTTTTCAAAATTTTGACTCCCCCATCTGACTTCAAAAAACACAATATTGGGGCCCAGGGCCCCCAAAAACTATACAGCAAATTTCCTTCATACTCTAAACATGTATACCAAAATTTTAGAGGAAAACGATAATAAGCGCCGCACGCGAAATTTTTTAGGTAAAATTTTTCAGGTTCACAGATAAAATTGGCCATTAAGATAAAAAACAAAAAAATCAATTTGAAAAATTCCCAGACTTTTGGCGTTCTTTCCTAAATTCCCTGACTTTTCCCTGGCATTTCCAGTCTCCTAAAATTCTCTGACAATTTTAGGTATTCCAGGATTTCCAGTCTGGTAGACACCCTGGACACATTGAAAAAAATAATAAATAAATCAACTTAAAATTTTTGAAAATTTTTCAAACACACAAAATCAGAATTTTAAAATCTAATATGGGACAATGGCTATTGCAGGAAACTGATTATAAAATACTAGCAGGATACGCCCGCTTCGCTTGGCGCCTTACGGTGATTTTAGATGAACGTCCAGCGAAAGGTTTACACTATACACTAAGCAATGTCAGCCCTACGCAGGCTGGGTGAGGTCAATGTGGGTGGCTGGTTTGTAAGTTTCCAGCGAATGGAGGGTGAAACCCCCGTCTCGTATATATGGCCAATAGATGTTAAAGAGACGTTAAGCAAAAAAAAAAAAATCTACACAACTACAGAAATCACAAAGTTAGGGGGGGGGGGTACCAGTACTAAATTTATATTTTTTACAATTATTGCTCAAGCATGAAATGCACTATAATGATTTATTAATATTCATTTGGAGGTGGGAGGGGTGAACTTTCCAGTCCACACGACCAGTAAGTCAGACATGCAATCATTTCAACATTACAAAGGCCTTGCCAATCTTTCCACCCTTTGATCATGTCTAGTGCAGTGGTTGTCAATCAGTTTTTCTCTCCTAAATAGGCTGACTGTGGATCGCACTGTCCGCTACATTATTAAGAACGCCTGAGAAAATTATGTCATCGCCATTAATGGGAAGTCATCCCCCCTCATAAAAAGCCGAAATGGCATAAACTCAAGACCGGATTATATTTGCGGGAGGCCAGTGCCATTTTACATGGATCAGTTGTATCAACTCTGTTGTTTGTCTAGTATGGCAGATCGCAGTCACAATCCTTCTCTGTTTTGTGCAGCTGTTTTGATGCCCTTTTAAGTTGGTAAAAATACATCATGAGTACCAAAAATATGTTTCTAGGCAAGAAGCACAAGAATCAACAAACCACTACATGTCCTTATTTCCCCCTTACTCCCAGGGCCGTATACAGAAAATCCAGGCCAGGGGGAAAAATTTATAGGGGCCCCTCTATCATTCTTATTCTATAATCACCGTATGGGCAGCAATAAAAGTAAAAGTAGGCAATTCACTTAGTTGATGTGAAAAGACGAGTATGCTTCTTCTTGGCAACACATAATTCGATTATCAGATGTTAATGTTTACGAAATATACCAATATTTATGATTGCTGTACAAGCCGAAAGGTCGCACTATATTGTAAAATCAGTATCCTGCAATATCCATTGTCCCACTATTGCTAAACTTCTGATTTTGTGTGACTGATTTTTTTTTCAAAACTTTTAAGTTGATTTATTATTCAGAAAAAAAAAAAATCATTATGATTTTGGGCCTGGGTACTCCTCTACCCTTTAAATCAAAACCGACTAGCTAGGCAAGAAGACTAGCACGACTCGGCGCCTAAATAAGTCCAGTGTCGGGTATGGTTTGCCATATGGTTAATGCGGTCCTGCATACACTGAAGTTTTGTTCGAGTGTGGACGCGATAGCCCATGACAGATAAGTGAACAAAAGGGGGAACTATCTCAAGTCATACTTGTAGTTCGGTGACCTATCACTTACAACGATCACTATTTTGTCACCGCGTAATCAATGTCCATACCAAATTTCAAACGGCCATCGAAATTTTCGACAACGTGGGTAGTGATCGATTTGCTTTCTTGTACTCGGCATAAATTCAATTGCATTTTATGCTGAGTGTGATTCATTGTCCAGGGTGTCTACCAGACTGGAAATACTGGAATTGTCAGGGAATTTTAGGAGACTGAAAATGTCAGGGAATTTAGGAAAAAACACCGAAAAAGCGCAAAAGTCAGGGAATTTTTCAAATTGAGTTTTTTTTTTTTATCTCAATGGCCAATTTTATGCGTGAACATGTTTTTCCTAAAAAATTTCGCGTGCGGCGCTTATTATCGTTTTTCTCTAACATTTTGGTATACATGTTTAGGGTATGAAGGAAATTTGCTGTATAGTTTTTGGGGTCCCTGGACCCCAATATTGTGTTTTTTGAAGTCAGATGGGGGAGTCAAAATCTTGAAAAAGTATACACTGGAAAATCTGGAAAAGTAGACTGAAAAACCTGGAAAAGTCAGGGAATTTCACTTTGACGATTTGGACAGACACCCTGATTGTCACTTGTCACGTGCCGGTCGACAATGAACATTTATGCATTTTGACAAGAATAAGGGGACATTTTGATGCTTGAATGTAGGTTCTACACATTCAACTGCCTAGAACAATATTTTTAGTTTTGCCGCGCGGATATCACTGTCGGTCACGACACTGTCACTGCTTACAAAGAATACTCCTTCAAGCAGTATTTTTAATGTAAATAAGGAGGGTTAGAGCCCAAATTTAAATTTTCTGGTAAATTATTGACAAACATACATCAGCACAATCTATGATGGTTGTACACATTTTTGTCCAACAAACCAGCACGATTCCCGTGTCCTACACCAGCCTCAACTTTTTTTTTTTTAAATCGCTTTTTTAATGGCCATCATGGGTCCATGTTGGACTGTTGTATACATACACAATAGAGATATGCCGTAAAAACGTTTCCTATAACCTCTCTGATTGGATCAAAATTGGTTGAAAAAAAATAGAGCCGCAACTAATCTCCCCGGTGTCAGATCCCCACGATTCCCATGTTGGAAATCACTGGTATCTGAAGTTGACCTCTTTGGGCGCCGCGCCGCGCCCTAATAATACTACCACTTCCTTTTTGAACACACGTTACGTATGACTAATAGGAAGTAGATTTCCATAGCCATAACTTTTCAATGGACTATACAAGGTGTAACGTTCCTTGAAATGTAAGTAAATAGTAAATGTACATTTCTGTGTGTTATTATGTCACAAATTTACTGGGCATCATAACATTACAAGGTATTCTCAACAATCTCTAAGCCTAAGCTAAGTTTAACAATTTCCTCATAATGCTATTGTTCTTTATTACTCTGGTAATGCCGCCACTGATCGCTGATCACATTAAAATAGTTACTTAATCTTCCTCATGAGGCTGAGTGCACCCCGAAATCACATGTATTAAATCGAAAAAAAATTCCGACACCGCCGGGGATTGAACCCGGGTCCCCCAAGTGCAATACCAGTGTGATAACCGCTAGATCAGGACGACTGAACACGAACCTTGCATTGGGGTAGTAAATTAAACCTCATCCAGCGCAGGATTTAATTGGTTTACTGAGCCTGTTCAGAAACGATTTGGTTATTCTTTTGGTTGACAGTATGGAATCGCGTCTTGAATTTAGCCGTCACTCAATGAAGCAAGCCAGCTTCATTAGGTGACGGTCCTACGCCGGTACAATTACAGAAGGTTTGGTGTCAGGGAATTGGCTTAACTTCTCTTTAACATCTATTGGTCATTCAAGACGGGGGTTTTACCCTCCATTCGCAGGAAACTTGCAAACCAGCTACCCACATTGACCTCACCCAGCCTGGGTTGGACCGGAAAAATAGCTAGCATCACGAAAACGCGAACCCACGTGGACATTCACATAGAACAACCTCGCTAGACGTTGCTTAACTTCAGTGATCTAACGGGAACTGGTGTATTCAACGTACTATAGACGCTGGCTGAGTTATTAGTAGTACAGGAGGCTCTCAGTAATAATGCGATGCCCACAAACATTGTGAAAAGCCATGGGTCTTTACACAAAGAAATTCTACAAATATTTTACATATTGTGGAATGGACGCGACCATTTTTACAATTTTTTTATGACCCCCCCCCCCCNCCCCCCCCCCCCCAATCAATCATTTGCCCCATAAAATACTTTTGTGGTTTTAAGGAGCACCTTATTGTCTGTTACAAGCTGTATATGTATATTAGGGGTAACGGTTAATACGTTTCCTAACCCGCCTACATGACAATTAAAATGAAAAGAAAGAGGTAATTAAAAATGAATTTAAAATTAAAAGCTCGTGTTCAGAAACAAATTGACCGTGCTACACAATTGACACGATATAATAAGCACAAGTCGCTACAATAGTTTTATTAGCAATCTCCCCTCATTGGGAAAAGACTAGTCGTTTAGCTTAGAATATAATAAAAAAAGGACATGAACCAGAAATAATAATAGTCATCTTATTCCCCTCATAGGGAAAAGACTAGTCGTTTAGCTTAGAATAATAAAAAAAAGACATGAACCAGAAATAATAATAGTCATCATATTCCCCTCATTGGGAAAAGACTAGCCGTTTAGCTTAGAATAATTAAAAAGGACACGAACCAGAAAAAAATGGTCATCATATTCCCATCATTGGGAAAAGACTAGTCGTTTAGCTTGGAATATTGAAAAAGGACACGAACCAGAAAAAAAATGGTCATCATATTCCCATCATTAGGAAAAGACTAGTCGTTTAGCTTAGAATAATTAAAAACGACACGAATCAGAAAAAAAAATGGTCATCATATTCCCATCACTGGGAAAAGACTAGTCGTTTAGCTTAGAATAATTAAAAAGGACACGAACCAGAAAAAAAATGGTCATCATATTCCCATCATTGGGAAAAGACTAGTTGTTTAGCTTAGAATAATTAAAAAGGACACGAACCAGAAAAAAAAATGGTCGTCATATTCCCATCATTGGGAAAAGACTAGTCGTTTAGCTTAGAATAATTAAAAAGGACACGAACCAGAAAAAAAAATGGTCATCATATTCCCATCATTGGGAAAAGACTAGTCGTTTAGCTTAGAATAATTAAAAAGGACACGAACCAGAAAAAAAAGGTCATCATATTCCCATCATTGGGAAAAGACTAGTCGTTTAGCTTAGAATAATTAAAAAGGGCACAAACCAGAAAAAAAAATGGTCATCATATTCCCATCATTGGGAAAAGACTAGTCGTTTAGCTTAGAATAATTAAAAAGGACACGAACCAGAAAAAAAATGGTCATCATTTTCCCATCATTGGGAAAAGACTAGTCGTTCAGCTTAGAATAATTAAAAAGGACACGAACCAGAAGAAAAAAATGGTCATCATATTCCCATCATTGGGAAAAGACTAGTCGTTTAGCTTAGAATAATAATAAAAAAAAAATACACGAACCAGAAATAATAATAGTCGTCATATTCCTCTCATTGGTAAAAGACTAGTCGTTTAGCTTAGAATAAAAACTGATTCCTCTACACATTCAGGTAAATACATTTTCAATTAATTCTTTATCAGGCCTGGGGTCGCCAACCACAACACGTGGCTCATTCCTCTTCACATTCAGGTAAATACATTTTCAATTAATTCTTTATCAGGCCTGGGGTCGCCAACCACAACACGTGGCTGATTCCTCTTCAGATTCAGGTAAATATATTTTCAATTAATTCTTCAACAGGCTTGGGGTCGCCAACCACAACACGTGGCTGATTCCTCTTCAGATTCAGGTAAATACATTTTCAATTAATCTTTCAACAGGCCTAGGGTCGCCAACCACAACACGTGGCTGATTCCTCTTCCTCTACACATTCAGGTAAATACATTTTCAATTAATCGTACATTAGACCTGGGGTCGTCAACCACAACACGTGGCTGATTCCTCTTCACATTCAGGTAAATACATTTTCAATTAATCCTACAACAGGCCTGGGGTCGGCAACCACAACACGTGGCTGATTCCTCTTCACATTCAGGTAAATACATTTTCAATTAATCCTTCAACAGGCCTGGGGTTGCCAACAACAACACGTGGCTGATTCCTCTTCCTCTACAGATTCAGGTAAATACATTTTTAATTAAATCTTCAACAGGCCTGGGGTTGCCAACCACAACACGTGGTTGATTCCTCTTCCTTTTCACATTCAGGTAAATACATTTTCAATTAATCCTTCAACAGGCCTAGGGTCGCCAACCACAACACGTGGCTGATTCCTCTTCCTCAGGTAAATACATTTTCAATTAATCTTCTTAAACCACAATAACGCGCTACGCTGGATATTTAATCCTACCATTCTCAAGGTCAACCATTAGTTCAGATTCAAGGTTACACTTAAAAAAAAAAAAAAAAAAAAAAAAGTAAAAAAAANAAAAAAAAAAAAAAAAAAAAAATACGAATCAAATCATTCTGTAACCAACCAGTTCTAAAATTACTGTGTATGGTCACTCGAATAAATCACTGCCAATGTGTCTTCTTCTTCTTTAACTTCAACTTTTCCCAATTCCATTTGGGATCGGCGTTGCCTTCCCTAAATCCATGCCAAAACTTTCTGTTCAGTGCCTACTCTCTTCAGCTGTAACCCTTTCCTTGCGCGGTAGCCTCTCTTGCTTCTCACAATAGGTATCAATGCGTAGGAAATGCATTTTGCTGATGATCTCTCATCATTGGCGTGAAGCAGAGTTTTTTAAAGGTTGGATGCCCTTCCTAACACCAAACCTTCTCTTTTTACACGGGCTTAGGAACGTCGCCTAATGAAGCTGGGGCTACCTCCACTCGGTGGTTTCATACACTCCGCGAATGTGTCCCTTTGGTTCATTATTTTACTGGTGAATGTAAGGTTACCACTAGACGAGGCCTGAGGCTTTTTCTACCATCTAACCTTAGAGCTTTTTATGTGGTCAAACACTCAAATTAACAAGGAAAAAAACCTGCCTCTGTTGGGGATTGAACCCTCGCACTCCGCGTAGGTTTTCTCATCTCACCCTCGTGATGCTGAGGCCAAACCAGGCTGAGTAATATCAATGTGGGTAGATGGGTAACCGAGTGGGTTTTCGCATCTCGTCCTCATGGTGTTGGTTGTTCCCGGCCCAAACTAGGCTGGGTAATGTCAATGTGAGTATACTGGATAGCTGCTTTGTTAGTTTCCAGGGAATAGAGGGTAAAATCAAATTCATCAGGTATAACATCTATGGTTATCGAATGGTCCATAGATGTTAAACCCGATGGTATTTTAACTCGATAAGAAACTCCATAATACATATCCTCTAAAAGCCCAGTGTCCAAAATTTTGGACATTCGTTTTGTAGGCCTAAAAGCTCAGCGTATATTTGTACCTTGTAGTCATAAAGACCCAGTGTCCAAAATTTTGGACATTCATTTTGTGGGCCTAAAAGCCCAAAACTTGAAGTTGAGGTGTTTTGGACCATGAACATTCAATTCATTTGTCCATTTTACAATAATTACTAAGATTTTCGGAGGGTTAAAAAATGTTCCAAATTTTGCATTATTGCAACAACTCAAAATGTTCAAAATTTACAAAGCGCTCAGCAGTTCTGGGCTTCTAGGCCTACAAAATAATTGTCTAAAATTTTGGACACTGTGCGTTTAAGCCTACAAGAAACAAAAAGTCTTTGGGCCTTTAGAGGATAAGAGATTCGATGAGGTCTTTAGTGGACAGACCTACTCGCTTTATGTTTTCTATGCCACACTGAGATACTGGGATTAATTGATTTCCGCTTGACGGAGTTATTAAATATTTACTATTCATGTAAGAGTTAATGGGAACATAATTGTTATGGTCGGATGTACAAAATGTAATCACAACAATAACAACTACACGATGTGAAGTACATGAACAATAATGGGAGATGTCAGACACATTCGATTCTTTAAATAGAAATAGTCGAACAGGAATCGGAAACCGGTCATTAATAGAGCCGGAATTATCTTCTTCTTTAACAATAATGGGAGATGGCAGACACATTCGATTCTTTAAATAGAAATAGTCGAAAAGGAATCGGAAACCGGTCATTAATAGAACCGGAATTATCTTCTTCTTTAACAATAATGGGAGATGTCAGACACATTCGATTCTTTAAATAGAAATAGTCGAACAGGAATCGGAAACCGGTCATTAATAGAGCTGGAATTATCTTCTTCTTTAACAATAATGGAAGATGTCAGACACATTCGATTCTTTAAATAGAAATAGTCGAACAGGAATCGGAAACCGGTCATTAATACAGCCGGAATTATCTTCTTCTTTAACTTTACATGATCAATAATGGGAGATGGCAGACACATTCGATTCTTTAAATAGAAATAGTCGAACAGGAATCGGAAACCGGTCATTAATAGAGCCGGAATTATCTTAAGAGATACGAAGGAAACCGTAAGAGATAACAAAAAACCTTCGATACAAAACCCCCCTCATTTTTTGGAGGGATATTTATTCGTGATCTTGATTTTTTCTCTAAGATTTCCTTCAAGCTTATTTAAGGTAAACTTTGTTTTTTGAGAAAAAAAAAAAAAAAAAAAAACCAATAAANAAAAAAAAAAAAAAAAAAAAAAAAAAACACCCCAATATATTTTTGATAGTGGCATAGAATTCTGTATTAAAAAGGAAACAATTTTTCTCTCGATTTAACTTACAGTATTCGAGATAATTTTTACCTTGAAATTTCAAGGTCCTCATTAAATTTACCCCCCAAAAAATAAGGAGGATTTGTATCGAATGTTTTCTTCCTATAACTTTCCAAGATATTTGAATTATATGCTTTCATCAATACTATCTATCATCTAACAGTGTTTTATTAGTCGCATCTAGTTTTTCCTATCAGACTTATAATTTCTGCATTTCCATTCATATGCTTCCCCCAAAATGCTCGCAGTATCGTGAGCTTGTAATAGGCGCGCATAGCCACTTCCAAAGAAAAACCTAACTTTCGAGTGCACCCAGTAAATTGATTTACATATAAATTACATTGATTAGTATAAATAATATATGCATATATTTATAAGATACGTATTTACTTTCATATACTTACATAAAGATATTCAATTTGCTAATTTGATATTTGCAATTCTTTGCTCTTTAATCCACAAATCAAGGTTACAAGTTCAGAAGTCTGTTAAACACAAATATTATTTATGTTTGTGTGTGTGCTTCATTATGAGTCTACAGGGGTAGGTTTCTGTGTTCTGTTGTTTTTGCCTCGGTGGCTCAGTAGTTTAACGCTCGCCTGGTAAACAGGAGGGCGCAGGTTCAATCCCCGGCAGATGCATAATTTTTTTCCTCATTAATTTGAGTAATTGACCACATAAAAATAGAGCTCTAAGGGTTAGGTGGTAGAAAATGACTCAGGCATTAACCACGCCCAGTGGTAACCTCAGGGCCGCCAAGAAAAAATCCGGGCCCGGGACTGAAAAGTTACGGGCCCGTAGACAAAAATATATGAATCCTCAAAAGCAAATAACCTAAACATTAAATATAAGTATCCATGCTGTATAATATAAACTAATGATGTTAAATTACTTCTATTAATAACAAATCATGATCAATGAATCAAATCAATCAAGTTTTTAACTGTATAAACTAGGTAATTATTAACTTTTAAACAAATACAAACAAAACACCAAAAACACCAACTTTCATCCTTCGACTCGACTAGACTGATGATGAATCGAATGATTCGAAACTAGTTTCTTCATAAATAATTATAAATAGTGTTTTTGGTAAGTGTTTTGTTTTTATTTATTTAAAAGATAATATTTTTAACACTTATAATTAACATGTTATTCAAAGATTTAAATAAATCGCGGTTGTAAAAGCTTTAAAATATTTTTTTTTTAGCACCTTGGAATTTCGGGCTCCTCCAAAAAACCCAGGGGGATTCTCCTCATTCACTCCTCCCCGCCTCTCGGTGGGCCTGGGTAACCTTCCACTCAAGAGTCTACTTTTTTTCTTCTGTTGTTTTTTCCCCCAAATACCGAAGAAGGAAAAGGTAGTACGAGTATGCTGAAATCGAACTAATTATTATTTAGGACCCTAGTTGCAAGGTTTTTCTTGAAACTAGAAGCCTCTCAACTAGGTCCTAAATAATAATTTGTTCGATTTCAGCATTAACACAACCTTTTCCATCTTCGGTGGCTGTAGTTGTTTTTTATGTCTACTTTTCTTCTTCTTTAACTTCACCTTGTTTTAAATTCTATTTGGGGTTGGCCTTGCTTTCCTAAATTGCTTAATTCTACCATGCCATTTTTTTGTTCTTTGCCTACTCTCTTTAGCGGAACCCTTCCCTGGCACGGTAACTATCGCTTGCTTCTCACCGGTATCCCCAGAAACTGTATTCTGCTAATGTCTTTTTATCTTGAAGCAAGAGTATTTTTAAGGCTTCGTGCCCTTCCTAACAACAAACTTTCTGTATTAACTTGGGCTTAAGAGCGTCACGTTAATAAGCTGATTTTTGGTTTCTACTTAGACGTAGAAACCAAAAACATACTAAAAATGAGAAATACATCATGTTCTCTTGTGCAAGGTTAGATCAATTTATTGACCGGACTATAAATTAATATGGTATATCAAGGATAGAACATTCTTAAATGTCAAATTAAATACAGGATGCAACATTTGGAGGGCTGCAAAACTGATGGGCACACTTACAAAACTCAGGCATTTCAGAGATTTCAAATAGATTGAAGCAAAACGCTTAGACGTAGAAAAACATACTAAAAATGAGAAATACATCATGTTCTCTTGTGCAAGGTTAGATCAATTTATTGATCTAACCTTGCACAAGATGTAGGTAACAGAGGGGATAAAAATCATGCTGAAATAAATGATGGACAGAAAAAAACATTGTAGTAATACACAACGAGGCAAATGGTATACAAAATGTCCCAAAAGTCCAAGACCGCCTGAATATCTTTTGAACAATTTTATGCGTAGTTTTTAAATTTTGCATGGTATTACATCCCAAATTAAACCACCTGATGGTGTGAGCAATTTTTCCGGGGCGGGTCCCATGTGACCCCCAGGGGGTCCAACTTTTGTTTTTTAAATACGAACCCCCATTTTGTGATACATTTTCAGAAAGATAATAGAATTAGAAGTACTTTGCAAAAAAATTTGCACGTCTAGCATGTTGGGTTTCAAAATGGCTGTCATTTGAAATTTTCAAGATATGACTTCCAAGAGTGTCTAAAACTATGCGAATTTATTGCAATGGGATATTGAATGATTGTATAGGACACCAATGTTGAGGAACCTGCTTTTTAGATATAATTCGCCTTGTTTTAGACACTTACCCTACTTTTAGAAATAATTCGCCTAGTCTTAGACACTCTTGGAAGTCATATCTTGGAAACCAAAAGCTAGAAATTTTTCCAAGACATCCAAGAGTGTCTAAAACTAGGGGAATTATTTCTAAAAATAGGCGAAGTGTCTAAAACTAGGCGAACATTGGTGTCCTATGCAAATATTCAATATATCCCATTGCAATAAATTCGCCTAGTTTTAGACACTCTTGGAAAAGTCATAATATCTTGGAAAGTTCAAATGGCAGCCATTTTGAAACCAAACACGCTAGACGTGTAAATTTTGTTGCAAAGTACTTCTACTTCTATTGTCTTTCTGAAAATGTATCACAAAATGGGGGTTCGTATTTAAAAAACAAAAGTTGGACCCCTGGGGGCCACATCGGACCCGCCACGGAAAAATGCAAAATTTCAAAACTCCACATAAAGCTGTTTAAAATATATTCAGGCGGTCTCGGACTTTTGGGACACACTGTATAAATATCTGTATATGCTACAATGAAATACTATATGTCGACGGTCCTAATCCTACAGAAGGTTCAATGTTAAATGGGATATCCAGCCTTTAAAAAACTCTGCTTCAAACCAAAAATGGAAAGTCATTAACAACAGCACTTATTACACATGAATACTGAGAGAAGCAAGTGATGTTTGGGAAATGCTACGGCTAAAGTACAAAGTGTTTAGGAAATGCTACGGCTAAATACAAAGTGTTTAGGAAATGTTACCGCTAAATACAAAGTGTTTAGGAAATGCTACGGCTAAATACAAAGTCACTAAAAACATGGTTGTGGCATGGTACAATTTGGAAACGCAATGCCGACCCCAAATAGAATTGTGAAAAAGTGAACTTAAAGAGCTAAATACAAAATGAAAAGACGGGATTCGGAAAACTATTATACTGTAGGAAAAACTACGCAGATGTGTCGAAACAAATGAAACTGATTTATGTACAGGAGATGAGAGAACCAGATCTATCACAACGCTAGTTTTGCAACATCAAGCAGAACAAAACGTATACTATGTAAAAAGGCCAGATCCAGAAAACGATGGGACTGTTTTAGTAATGCGGGTATCCAAATTTGAAACTTCCAAATCAAATAGCGGATACGTCTGGAAAGAAATCGAGCTGAACTTGAAACAACGAGATCCAGAAACCAGCTGTAGTAAAGAGTGATACTACAGCTATAGTCAGGAGTGATACTACAGCTGGAGTCACGAGTGATACTACATCTGTAGTAAAGAGTGATCTAAAGTAGATACCAAAGTGGAATTGAAGATCAAACGCAAGTTCTCTGATGCAATAGAAAAGAAATGTTGAGGTAGATTCATAATACAGGGATATACAAGATCTTGAAGATGTATGGCAATCGGTACCTACAATTTCTGTATGTTCCAAATCCTGAGAATCCTGGAAATTGAGGAATCCTGAGTTTTCAAGGCTCCACCTACATTTTGAATAAAGTATTTTGGCTATTTCTGTTGAAAAATAAAATTTCACCCTCATCATTTTTTCATAACGCGCCTAAAGAAAGTAGGTACCGATTGCCATACTTCTTCAAGATCTTGTATATCCCTGTATTATGAATCTACCTCAAAATTTCTTTTCTATTGCATCAGAGAACTTGCGTTTGATTTTCAAAAAAAAAAAAATATAGAAGCATTTAAGATGTTCTGCGAGAGAGCTGAGTTCATAGGGTGACCAATATATAAATTTTAGACCGTACAAAAAAATGCACAAAGATTGTAAATCCCATTAAAGCCAGGAAGTTACAATACCCCTGCGACACATGAGAAAAATTCCGGAAAGATATGGAATATTAGACAATATTTTGAGGGAAGAAATAGAAGCTGACGAAGAAAACGAACACCTTGGATGCAGAATCTGCGACAATGGTATGATGAGACGAATTCCTTCCCGTTTCAACTGGGCAGAACAAAGATATGTTGGCCCACCTGATACCAATGTTTAGTACTGCAGACGGTACTTGAAGAACAAGATTTTAGCTCCTTATAATATTTGGAACCCATCTATTTCCAAATTGTGAAGTGTTTTACATACTATGTCTCCAAGCCTTCCTTAACCAATCGCTTAATGTTCAGTACTGGAGACGGTACTTGAAGAACAAAATTTTAGCTCTTTATAATATTTGGAACCCATCTATTTCCAAATCATGAAGTGTTTTACATATTATGTCTCCAAGCCTTCCTTAACCAATCGCTTAATGTTCAGTACTGGATACGGTACTTAAAGAACAAGATTTAAGCTCTTTATAATATTTGGAACCCATCTATTTCCAAATTGTGAGGTGTTTTTATGTATCCGAGCCTTCCTTAACTCATCGCTTAATGTTCAGTACTGGAGACGGTACTTGAAGAATAAGATTTTAGCTCTTTGTAATATTTGGTACCCATCTATTTCCAAATCATGAAGTGTTTTACATATTATGTCTCCAAGCCTTCCTTAACCAATCGCTTAATGTTCAGTACTGGATACGGTACTTAAAGAACAAGATTTAAGCTCTTTATACTATTTGGAACCCATCTATTTCCAAATCATGAAGTGTTTTACATATTATGTCTCCAAGCCTTCCTTAACCAATCGCTTAATGTTCAGTACTGGAGACGGTACTTGAAGAATAAGATTTTAGCTCTTTGTAATATTTGGTACCCCGTTGATTTCCAAATCGTGAAGCATTTTACATATTTTCTCCAAGCATTCCTTAACCAATCACTTAATGTTCAGTATTTGAGACGGTACTTGAATAACAAAATTTTAGCTCTTTATAATATTTGGAACCTATCGATTTCTAAATCATGAAGCGTTTTACATATTTTCTCCAAGCATTCCTTAACCAATCACTTAATGTTCAGTATTTGAGACGGTACTTGAATAACAAAATTTTAGCTCTTTATA
>CM022883.1:4100846-4133032 GCA_012654025.1 Pachypsylla venusta
ACATCGTAGAGTCAACATCGGCCTGACGATGATAGTCTGAGTACTATCGAAAGCTTGCCACCTTGATAATTAATCCGAATCGATATTGTCTAATTATTTAATTTATTTATTATCTTACGATTCTTCTATAAAAATATTTATCTAATATCTTGTTTTAATTTATACATAATACTTCCGCCGCGCTGCGCCGTGTCGATACAATCATCATCTACTTAGAACCCAGAACCAGTCTAACGTCTAGTACAGAACCTACTGGTTGATCCAGAAAGTAAAAACTGGTATCTTGTATCTTTGGTATAATGGTAATTACATTATTATATTAGAATTGGTGCCGGATTACACCACACAAGAATTCACTTTTTTCTTTATAAAGTTAAAGGTCAATGAGCAGAACTAAATAGATGAACACGCATCAGAGTCGATCATGAGAAAATCTTGTGGAATTGATTCTAGAAGAATTGATCAAGAGTACATCATGCTAGGGACTAGGCTAGCGATTCAAGCTCAGTGTACGAGGAGGGTGGTTGGGCTGGACGATGTGAAATATTGGCTGATGGAAGTTTTTAATGTCTATGCCAAACAAAATGAATACAAAATCTCAGCGAACGAGGACAGATCGGTTCATTGAGCTGATAATTTAAATTGTGACGGGAGGTTGTTATGACCAAATCAGCCAAAACGGTGTTTTACTGGATTATTATCCGTCTAAATTCTAAAGCGACCTATTTTAACCCTAGATTGCTGGACATGAGTTATTTTGACGCAAAGATGTGACTGGTTTTTATTTCCCCCCCCCCCCCCTCTTTTTCGTTCGGTCCCGTTGAGACTCCATGTATTCCTCGCACATCCAGTTTCAAGTGAAATGTTGAATTGAGCACATCCGTAGTTGTTTATTTGTTTTTCTAAAGTAATTTTTCTTAAAAGTTAGTGAGTCAATTTGACGCATTTCCAGCGATAACGCTAGTTTTTTTGGTGAGTCATTTTGACGTTTTATAAGAATGTCATGAAATTTGAACTGACATGATTACTTTTCCTGTACCTATTTGTTACACTTAAATCAATAAATCCAATCATTTTCTTTTAAATAAAAAATAGTATTTTTTCTAAACTTAAAAAAGTCCTGCTGGCTTTTCCCTATCCCACCTAGAAGGGGTTAGGTTAATGTGAGTAGTTGGTATGGTACAGCCAACACCAAGAGGGTAAAAAACTCATATAACCTTTAAACCAAATCAAACCAACCAACCGAAAAAATTCTGGAAGAATGAGTGGTGAGTCAAAATGACGCATGTCCAGCAATAACGTACAAAAAAAGTACTCCAGCAATCTGTGGTTAATAAAGGCCTATCGTTAGATTCTTCTTAAAATGAATATTCACTGACAGGAAGAAGAAAATAAAGATTCTATTGAGGAGCCCGCCAAGTCCATTACAATGAGCGTTGCACAAGTGATATATTACTTCATGCCACAAAATGCACTTTTCAGGTCTTTACAGCCGCGGGAAAAATATATGGAGAGACTTTTGGTGAATATTATATAATCGGAAAAAAAAAAAAATTACGGGCACATTGAGGAAAAAACATTTCAAAATGGTCACTTTTACACTGTCTTAGTCTCCTTCATCTTCTTCTTGGACGATGACGCGGAGAAAATCTTGTGGAATTGATTCTAGAAGAATTGATCAAGAGTACATCATGATAGGGACTAGGCTAGCGATTCAAGCTTCAGTGTGCGAGGAAGGTGGTTGGGCTGAACGATGTGAAATATTGGCTGATGGAAGTTTTTAATGTCTATGCCAAACAAAAAGAATACCAAATCTCGGCGAACGAGGACAGATCGGTTTATTGAGCTGATAATTTAAATTGTGACGGGAGGTTGTTATGACCAAATCCGCCAAAACGGTGTTTTACTGGATTATTATCCGTCTAAATTCTAAAGCGACCTATTTTAACCCTAGATTGCTGGACATGAGTTATTTTGACGCATAGGTGTGACTGGTTTTTATTCCCCCCCCCCTCTTCTTTGAAGTCGATCGAAGATTTTAATTTTATCAAACATGGCGACGCCATCTAATGTTAATAATGACCGCCTGCACTGATTATGTGATGCTATACGTTTTAGGTTTGGTGTTGTTATGTGGTACTTACAACTTGGCGACGCCATCTAATGTTAATAATGACCGCCTGCACTGTGTATGTGATGCTATACGTTTTAGGTTTGGTGTTGTTATGTGGTACTTACAACTTGGTGACGCCGTCTACTGTTAATAATGACCGCCTGCACTGTTTATGTGATGCTATACGTTTTAGGTTTGGTGTTGTTATGTGGTACTTACAACTTGCTATGTCGTGGTTCATGATTGAATCAACGGACCGTAACTGTTGAATAATATAATTTAAAAGTATTTGTCTTCTTGAATTCTGAATCATTCTAGATGAATCAGGATTCAGGTGTGGTCTATGACTTACCACATACAATATCTATAAGGTATTCTTATCTCGGGCGAGCAGATGGGTATCGAATACAAAACATCAACTATTGACATCGATGTTTTTTAACAACTTATGTATTTATCGATTATCGATATCGTCTATGGCCGCCGGGGCTACGATGACCAGATGAAAATTTTCAAAAGCAGGGCATTTCGCATGAAAAATCGGGACAGTTAACATCTATAAGGTATTCTTATCTCTGGCGTACAGATGGGTATCGAATACAAAACATCAACTATTGACATAGATGTTTTTTAACAACTTATGTATTTATCGATTATCGATATCGATCTATGGCCGCCGAGGCTACGATGACCAGATGAAAATTTTCAAAAGCAGGGCATTTCGCATGAAAAATCGGGACAGTTAACATCTATAAGGTATTCTTATCTCTGGCGTACAGATGGGTATCGAATACAAAACATCAACTATTGACATCGATGTTTTTTTAACAACTTATGTATTTATCGATTATCGATATCTATGGCCGCCGGGGCTACGATGACCAGATGAAATTTTTCAAAAGCAGGGCATTTCGCATGAAAAATCGGGACAGTTAACATCTATAAGGTATTCTTATCTCTGGCGTACAGATGGGTATCGAATACAAAACATCAACTATTGACATCGATGTTTTTTAACAACTTATGTATTTATCGATTATCGATATCGTCTATGGCCGCCGGCGCTACGATGACCAGATGAAAATTTTCAAAAGCAGGGCATTTCGCATGAAAAATCGGGACAGTTAACATCTGTAAGGTATTCTTATCTCTGGCGTACAGATGGGTATCGAATATAAAACATCAACTATTGACATTGATGTTTTTTTACCAACTAAAGTATCCGTGAGGAAAAGTAAATCATACTTGAGATACATGTAAGAAATTACTTGAGGGTGACATCCTCACGGGCCGAGTCCACCTGAGCTGATGGTGTAAAATAACGCAGAAAGCAACTCTGTAATATCATTATGTTTATAAATCTTATGTTACTGACGTAATTATATTCAGGGTGTCTACCAAATCGTCAAAGTAAAATTCCCTGACTTTTCCAGGTTTTTCAGTCTACTTTTCCAGATTTTCCAGTGTACTTTTTCAAGATTTTGTCTCCCCCATCTGGGTCCTGGGACCCCAAAAACTATACAGCAAATTTCCTTCATACCCTAAACATGTATACCAAAATTTTAGAGGAAAACGATAATAAGCGCCGCAGACGAAATTTTTCAGGAAAAGAATGTTCACGCATAAAATTGGCCATTGAGATAAAAAAAAAAAACTCAATTTGAAGAATTCCCTGACTTTTGGCGTTTTTTCCTAAATTCCCAGACTTTTTCCTGACATTTTCCAGTCTCCTAAAATTCCCTGACAATTCCAGGTTTTCCAGAAATTCCAGTCTGGTAGACACCCTGTATATTGCAGTGATTGTCATGGTTCTGGGGGTCCATGTCAATTATCAGCCTCCAAGAACGGATGTATGATGACGATTAAAAACATATAAGCTTTTTACTACAACTTATCTAGAGCTGCTGTCTCATACATCTGGCTACCATCGGATACGATGATGCCACTATTGAATGAATGAAAGTATTTATCGATATCGTCTATGGCCGCTTGGGCTAAGGTGACCAGATGAAAATTTTCAAGAGCAGGTCATTTTCGCATGAAAAATTGGGACAATTAAAAAAACAGGTCGTGTCATTTTATGATAAAGAAATAGTAGGTGCAGTAGAACGCCGATCATCCAAATCAATTGTTGTCATTCGGATAATCGAATTATTCGGATAATTTTTATACACGTGATTTGACCATTATAAACAGTATTTTTGTCTGACTTAGAAAAGGAACATTTTCCATTTTTTTTTTTTTTTTTTTTTAATTTGGCTTAACGTCTCTTTAACATCTATTGGTCATTCAAGAAGGGGGTTTCACCTTCCATTCGCTGGAAACTTGCAAACCAGCTATACCCACATTGACCTCACCCAGCCTGGGTCGGGCCGGAAAAATAGCCAACATCACGAGGGTGCGCAAACCCACGTACTAACATGGACACACACATGGTGCTACCTCGCTGGACGTTGCTTAACTTCAGTGATCTAACGGTAGCTGGTGTATTCAACGTGCCATAGACGCTGGTTTCCATTATTTTTAAAAACAGGCAGTACAAAAAACAGACAAGTCCTTCCAAAACCAGACGTCTGGTAACCCTACATCCGACCGAATTGAAAAAAAAAAACAGACATGTCCTTCCAAAACCAGACATCTGATAACCCTACATACGACCGAATTGACAAAAAACAGACATGTCCTTCCAAAACCAGACGTCTCCTAAGCCTACAAGCGACCGAATTGACAAAAAACACATATGTCCTTCCAAAACCGGACGTCTGGTAACCCTATATGCGAACGAATTGACAAAAAAACAAACACGTCCTTCTAAAACCAGACATCTGGTAACCCTACATCCGACCGAATTGAAAAAAAAAACAAACACGTCCTTCTAAAACCAGACATCTGGTAACCCTACATCCGACCGAATTGACAAAAAACAGATATGTCCTTCCAAAACCAGACGTCTGCTAAGCCTACAAGCGACCGAATTGAGAAAAAACAGATATGTCCTTCCAAAACCAGACGTCTGGTAACCCTATATGCGACCGAATTGACAAAAAAACAAACACGTCCTTCTAAAACCAGACGTCTGGTAACCCTACATCCCACCGAATTGAAAAAAAAAAACAGACATGTCCTTCCAAAACCAGACGTCTGCTAAGCCTACAAGCGACCGAATTGAGAAAAAACAGATATGTCCTTCCAAAACCAGACGTCTGGTAACCCTATATGTGACCGAATTGACAAAAAAACAAACACGTCCTTCTAAAACCAGACGTCTGGTAACCCTCCATGCGACCGAATTGACAAAAAACAGACATGTCCTTCCAAAACCAGACGTCTGGTAACCCTATATGCGACCGAAGTGACAAAAAAACAAACTCGTCCTTCCAAAACCAAACGTATGATAACCCTACATGCGACCGAATTGCCAAAGCTTGTGTATCCTCTTGTAATTTGGAACCAAAAGCACCCTGTTTCCCCGATATTTTCATATTCACATTACAAATTTATTCCTAAATAATACACCTGCGGTAATTGTAAGGATAAGTATATGCTATCAGAGTTTGGTGAGTTTCTATACTGAACATTTGGATAATACTAAAAACTGTTTTACGCTTTGCTAATTATTTTTCTACAGTAGTTAAAGAAAATTAAATTATTAATTTGAGTCATAATGTGTGTTCAGAAGAAATAATTATAACCTGGGGAATAGATTTTTCTTATACAGGGTGCGGAAATGAGTGATAGTGGGGTTTGTGATATTCAACACGAAATGACATCTAGTTTTTAGTTGTTGCAATGGTTTGGACGAGCGTGCATCGTGCGTTCGTTGTCAAATTGTTTTTTTTTAAAAAAGTGAAACATTATAGCCACTCAGAGGGCGTTCCGCACAAGGTATGGTTTGCACTCCACACGGATCCAGTTTCTGATAGAAAAACAATTTTGAGTTGAGTTCACAACTTTAGGATGACAAGCGCCGCAGGCGAAATTTTTCAGGAAAAGCATGTTCACACATAAAATTGGCCATTGAGATAAAAAAAAACTCAATTTGAAAAATTCCCTGACTTTTGGCGTTTTTCCCTAAATTCCCTGACTTTTCCCTTAATTAAGCGTTTCTTTGCAATTTCTTTTTCTGGACAAACTAAAGGAGATAATAATAAATGACCGAGAAAAATATAAAAAAATTTAAACTTTCCGGTTTCTCCCCGATTTATAGCCGGAGTTTCGCCACCGAAAATTCGGAACTGAGAAGTACTACTTCGGGAAGAACGAGAAAGTTAAAATTCGATAAAAAATGAATTCCGCAAAAAGTAATATCCTTGAGTAAAATATTTAACCCTAGCATTGCCAGGGGGGGGGGGGTACAAAGTACCCGCGTTTTTTTTTTGTTCTTTGACTTTATTTTTCTTGTTTTTTTCTGGCGTTTTTTTCCGCTAACAAGCCTAAATCAGAATTGGGCCAGAAACGCAGATCTCAAGAACTTTGAATTCAAATGAATTTGTATTGCTATGGATTTGAAGAGTATTTTTAAGGTAAATAAGTGTTCGTCGGAGCCTCTCCATATTTAATCGAACAATTAAAGTGGAGGTAATTGTGTTTTAAGTTCAAGTGGACGATATCTGTTATCAGTTCAGTATTAGGGAATATTCAGTCATATTATTATAAGTGTCAATCGTGTAGAAATGAAAGGGCCGTCATGTCATGCAAGATTATATCGATGTATTAGTGTCAGAAGTCAAGTCAAGAACTTACTCGCTTACCTTCCGTGTCCAATGCGGAAAGTGATGATGTTGGAAAGGTTGGCATAAGCGCATATAATGCTATTTTGGGGACGCGGATGTATGCTGATATAATCCCAGCCCCTTCCATGTACTGCAAGAGTGGTAAATATCTTAAATACATAGGATAAAATTCCAGTCTGGATTTGAAGTCACGACCTACTGTTTACGAGTAGAGCGTCTTATACCACATGCACTCACGTCAGTAACATAAGAGTAACAAATATAATGATATTACAGAGTTACTTTCTGTGTTATTTTACAGCATCTCCTCAGATGGACTCGGCCCGTGAGAATGTCACACTGAAGTAACTTCTTACAATCTCAAGTTTGATTTACTTTTCCTCATGGAAAGTTAACAAGTCTATGATTTACTTTTCCTCATGGAAAGTTGAGAAGTCAATGATTTACTTTTTCTCAAGGAAAGTTGACAAGTCTACGATATACTTTCCCCAAGGAAAGTTGACAAGTCTATGATTTACTTTTCCTCATGAAAAGTTGAGAAGTCTATGATTTACTTTTCCTCATAAGTCTATTATTTATTTTTCCTCACGAAAAGTTGAGAAGTCTATGGTTTACTTTTCCTCAGGGAAAGTTGACAAGTCTATGATTTATTTTTCCTCGTGAAAAGTTGAGAAGTCTATGGTTTACTTTTCCTCGTGGAAAGTTGACAAGTCTATGATTTACTTTTCCTCATGAAAAGCTGAGAAGTCTATGATTTACTTTTCCTAAAGGAAAGTTGACAAGTCTATGATTTACTTTTCCTCATGGAAAGTTGACAAGTCTATGATTTACATTTCCTAAAGGAAAGTTGACAAGTCTATGATTTACTTTTCCTCATGGAAAGTTAAGATAATAAGTCTATGATTTACTTTTCCTCACGGAAAGTTGACAAGTCTATGATTTACTTTTCCTCATGGAAAGTTGGCAAGTCTATGATTTACTTTTCCTCATGGAAAGTTGATAAGTAGTCATAAATGTATTGGAAGAAATTCCGCCTTCGGTGATTCCTTGCCTTAAACTCTTCAGCCAACATCCTCTTTCAGTCACATCAAACTGGTTCAATGTCAGAAGAACGTTTGGTCAGTTGATGAAAAAAAAAAGATTCAATTTTAGATTTCAGCATTGTCTTTCAGTTGAGACCAAAATCTTTGTTTAGAATCTTGTGGGAAAGGAAACTTGAAAATAGGATTGTCTAAAATATTATACTAAAACTCTTAACCCTTGTTGTCCCACAGAACATCATAATTTGCTAATTTTAGAAAATATTATACTAAAACTCTTAACCCTTGTTGTCTCACAGTACATCATGATTTGCTAATTTTAGAAAATATTACTAAAACTCTTAACCCTTGTTGTCTCACAGTACATCATGGTTTGCTAATTTTAGAAAATATTACTAAAACTCTTAACCCTTGTTGCCGCAGAGTACATCATGATTTGCTAACTTCAAAAAGGTTAGTTTAAACCAGCACCGCATAATGGAAAGATAATATAAAAGGAAGCCACAATTCGAAAGAAAATGATGCATAATTCGATGAACTAGTCTTCTTAGGTTGCATTATTCATTAAAAACTTTAAAAAAATATAAAAATGCTGTTTCTTAGTTTTATTATGTCACAACTTTGGTGCTCACTGCAGCATTGTAATAGGATTTTCCGATATCAATCATTATCCAATTAGTTTGATTTTTTCTATTTCACCTACAAGGCTGACACCGGGTCCCTATGCGCATTTATGTCCACAGCTACTCATCGTTCTCAAGGGGTTCAGTGAGCTCCGAAAACATCCAAACCACAGTGACAAATTTTTGCCCCCGCCAGAATTCGAACCTGGGTCTCCCGAGTGCAAGACTATGACCACTGAAACATTGAAGCTGATTTGGTCCCTTAGTTGCATTCTAGATCTCCAGACGGAAGGAACTAAGTTGTGTCGAGTCAATATTCCAGGAATGTGACATTGATATAAAAGCACGTCAAATAAAGCCTGCCTACAGGATACGCGGAATTAAGACATTTAGGTGACACGTCATATCCGACAGCATTTTGCTGTACCCTCCTAATGTTTTTTTTAATTTGGCTTAACGTCTCTTTAACATCTATTGGTCATTTAAGAGGGGAGTTTTACCATCCATTCGCTGGAAACTTGCAAATCAGCTACCCACATTGACCTCACCCAGCCTGGGTTGGGCCCGAAAAATAGCCAGTACCAGGAAGGCGCAAATGCACGTGGACAACCGCATAGTACAAACTCGCTGGACGTTGCTTAACTTCAGTGATCTAACGGGAACTGGCGTATTCAACGTGCCACAGACGCTGACTAAACCTCCTTTGTGTGTTTAGTGGCGAAAATTTTAGGAAAAAAAAAAAAAAAAATATTTCCAGAGTTGTGATGTTATTACTTTGGTAATATTTCTCCGTGGCAGAGTGCGCATCACACTCGGCTTATACCAAGGAGGTTCCGGGTCCGATTCCCGGACGGGTCAAAAATTTGAAAAAGGTTTTTTTTCGAATTTTCTACTTTGTCTGGTTGTGTTTGGGGGTAACTCAGCCTCCTGAGGACAATGGAGAAGCTAAGGTAATAGCGTCAAGTGTTAGCATTTTAAGGTAAAAATTGTTAGTGTTAGCTTAGGCTTTGTGATATTGGAGTGAATGTTGAAAATACCTTGTAATGTCATTATGCCCACAAACATTGTGACATAATAACACAAAGAAATATACATTACTTTGGTAATAGATTTTCACGTTTTGAATGAATAAAACTTTTTTTTTTTTTAATTTGGCTTAACGTCTCTCCATTCGCTGGAAAATTACAAACCAGCTACCCACATTGACCTCACCCAGCCTGGGTTGGGCCGACGTTGCTTAACTTCAGTGATCTAACGGGAACTGGTGATTTCAACGTGGTATGATCGTTGGCCAAAATAAAACTTAAAAAAAAAAAAATCGGGTACTACAGGGTATTCTTACACACTTTTTTCCATGCACATTGCACAGTTCCGTCGTCATTGCAAATACCTGCGTGGTGTGGAATAAAGTAATCAGACTATTTTCTTCTTCTTTCTATTAAATATATTTACCTTTAAACGCAGAACGCACTATATAAAAACTCACGGACTGAAAATAATGATAGGATAGACCGGGTAGACGTTGCAAAGAAAGCGTTAACCATTTTAAATTGTCCAGCGATTTCCGCCTTCCCAGTGTTACCAGGTCGAATGCTATGTTGCTAGTCGCATTACTTTATTTCCAGATCTCGACTTGGTGCTTGTGATTTCGGGATACACTCAACCTCCCCAGGACAACTGAGTAGCTACACAAACATTGCAACATAATAACACAAAGAAATATACATTACTTTGGTATTAGATTTTCACGTTTTGAATGAATAAACTGAAATAAAACTTCTTTTTTTTAATTTGGCTTAACGTCTCTTTAACATCTATTGGTCATTGAAGACGGGGGTTTTACCCTCCATTCGCTGGAAACTTGCAAACCAGCTACCCACATTGACCTCACCCAGCTTGGGTTGCGCCGACGTTGCTTAACTTCAGTGATCTAACGGAAACTGGTGATTTCAACGTGGTATGATCGTTGGCCAAAATAAAACTTATAATTATCCTTTAACTCACTATAAGGAGCTACTGAGTCTGTTTTTGTTTGGACCAAATTTGGGACATACATTTTTGGTACCGACTCCACTTATAATGGAAAGGGTTAACACAGGAAAATAACAATAATAAAAAATGCGAGAACAACAATTAAAATCACACGCTATTATAATAATTATACAATCCGAACGATTCCCAAGCTAATTACTAAAAAAAATATTCGTTTCCGGTTAATTTTTTTTCAATTTTTTTGTTTTGCCGGAGCGGCGTTTTTCAACAAATGAAGACGCACAAAAGAAAAAAAAAATCGGGTACTACAGGGTATTCTTACACACTTTTTTCCAAAAAAAAAAAAAAAATCGGGTACTACAGGGTATTCTTACACACTTTTTTCCATGCACATTGCACAGTTCCGTCGTCAATGCAAATACCTGCGTGGTGTGGAGTAAAGTAATCAGACTATTTTTTTCTTCTTTCTATTAAATATATTTACCTTTAAATGCAGAACGCACTATATAAAAACTCACGGGCTGAAAATAATGATAGGTTAGATCGGGTAGACGTTGCAAAGAAAGCGTTAACCATTTTAAATTGTCCAGCGATTTCCGCCTTCCCAGTATTTCCAGATCGAATGCTATGTTGCTAGTCGCATTACTTTATTTCCAGATCTCGACTTGGTGCTTGTGATTTCGGGATATACTCAACCTCCTCAGGACAACTGAGTAGTGAGTAACGACTAGTGGGCCTATAGGCCAAATGAGACACATGGGTTTATTATTTTTCTGGCAAAAAATATAATAAACCTTTTTTGCTCCCCCCCCCCAATTTTTTGGGGAGGGGGCAAAAATATGATGGGAGGGTCTCTTGACGATTCCAAATCTGGGACGTAATTAGACCCTAAATTTGACCTCTGGCTCTTACCATTCTCTTTTTAGACAGGATTAATGAAAACCGCTTTAAAGCGGTTAAAACCGCCAGCAGTATATTTGATTGAACCCAAATGTTTCCGAGGTAACTGAGACCCTAAATATGACATACATACAAAATTTGAAATCTCTAGCTCTTATCATTCTCCTTTTAGACAGCAATCTAATTGTGCCCCAAAAGTTTCGGGGCACAATTAGAGCCCAGATGGGACCTATATAATGCTAAGTGGCAAAAGTGCCCATCACGGCGTATACGGAGAACAAACGGATTATTTTTTACTCGATTTTTGGATTCTACGTACCTTGAAACGTATAATATCAAATTTTGAGGGCGGTATTTTTTTTTTCTTCTTTTCTTCGTGACGGCTGCAAAGGTTCATTATTGAAAATAATAAACCAAAAGAGTTGAATTGGTAGAAGATTTAAGAGATTATTAATAGCAGGGTAGGGATGGGATTTTCGACTCACTTAGATGAGTCGATATGACTCGACTCGACTCACAAATATGGGTCGACTCAATGAGTCGACTCTCGATCTTGACTCGCATCGAGTGACAATTTTCATAAACGCCTTATTTGATCAGAAAGACATAATAAAACCAATTGACAAAAGAGGGCATCTACCAAATAAACGTCCCCAACTTCGGCAAATACATTAAAAAGACATCACAATCAATCGTCACCAGAATAAAAGAACATTTTCCTTCAGTAAACAACAAACACCCGGAAAATATGTCTCCTTTTATTATCTTTATCAGTCAACAAAAAAAGCTACTCGCAAGTCGACTCTTTGAAGGGACGACTCATTTCAAAAAGATGATTCGACTCGTGAATGACTAGCTCATCTCTATACCAGAGGCTCCCAGACATAGAATTTATAATATGGCACGGAAATTCTTTTGAAAGAAGCATGCTGGTTCTTACCTTAGAATCAAAACTAAATACAGAATCACATTGTAAAGGACATTGAAGACCGCACTTGCAAGTGCCTTGAGTTTGAAGATACGCTTTGACTTGTTCCATCGAAGATAAAGCTGTATTACTCGGACTGAAACAAAACAACAAAAATATTATTCACTCAAATTCAAAATAGTGTTCTACTTTGTTTGGAAAAGACCATTTGTTGGGCGGAGCGAAGCGTAGCCTTATACTCCCTACAAACTGCAAATTTTTGTTACCTTACTCCTCCGAAACTACTCAACCGATTTTTACCAATTTTTTTTTTTTCATATTCTGCATATACCCAAGGGTGCACATATCTATTTTCAGAACGACATCTTGAACCCTATCCGATTTTTCGGCGATTTTCCGATTTTTTTACCAAATTCAGAGAGTCATGGTCCGATATCTTAAATTTTGTCGCGACAACATATCAACTCATAGCGACAAAGTTTTAGGTGGCTTCTCAATACTTAATTTAGGACATAATTTACTAAATATTGACAAACCATTCCAGAGTTACAAGTTCCAATCCGGGATCGGGCAAAATAAAATTTAGGAAATACTAATTGTTTAGCCAAAACGGTCAGGGATATCGAATATATACTTTATTGGGAGGATCGAAGCATAGCCTTATACTCCCTACAAACTGCAAACATTTTTTACTTTACTCCTCCGAAACTACTCAACCGACTTTTACCAATTTTTTTTTCTTCATTTTCTGCATATACCCAAGGGAGCAATATATCTATTTTCCGAACGATATCTTGAAACGTTTCGGATTTTTTGGCCGATTATTTTGCGCCTACTACTCAACGGCCCGATGCAATCAAGAAAGGTACGGTGTTCTCAAAAATCTTGTTTTAACGGAATAATGGAGTAATATGCTAAAATTTATGTGGTGCGCAAAAATTCGAGGTGAAACGGATGGCTCCGTCCGTTTTTGTCCACGGACACACCTAGTTAATTAAAATACCTATACTATGTCACGACCTTTGCATGAGTTTACTTAACTTGTGCAGAGACTGACAGAATCAGTAAGTATATAAAAAATAATTATATACATATTTGCAACCCAATACAGATGCTATTACCTATCTAACACACAATAGCTTACCGTTTGTTATGGTACGTTGTGGTAAGATTATGTATATTAATTAAAATACCTATACTATGTCACGACCTTTGCATGAGTTTACTTAACTTGTGCAGAGACTGACAGAATCAGTAAGTATATAAAACATAATTATATACATATTTGAAACCCAACACAGAAGCTATTACCTATCTAACACACAATAGCTTACCGTTTGTTATGGTACGTTGTGGTAAGATTATGTATATTAATTAAAATACCTATACTATGTCACGACCTTCGCAAGAGTTTACTTAATTTGTGCAGAGACTGACAGAATCAGTAAGTATATAAAACATAATTATATATATATATATTTGAAACCCAACACAGAAGCTATTACCTATCTAACACACAATAGCTTCCATAGAGTTGTCTCACCATAAGACATTAAGAAAAAATAGATATAATTTTAAAAAAATTGAATACAATTACCTAACAGTCCTTTGAGGAAATGCATTTGAAATATTTATCATTGTATTGTATTTGAAAATTAATTAAATGAATGAAAAGAGGTTATTAAATATATATATATATATATATATATAAAAAAAAACAATCTGTAGCACCAGCAGGTCATTAATCAATTCCTCCGCTTTGGGACCGACTGAATGATTAGAACCCAAAAGAGACCTACATACCAGTCTCCAGCTCTTACCATTCTCCTTTTAGATAGCAATACTGAAAATCGTTAAAAGCGACAAAAACCGCCAAGGGTATATTCGATTGCAGCCAAAAGTTTCACACCACAAAAACGACAATAACTTGTATTTCACTACGTCTTGGGGTCGACTGCAGCCAACACACCTTCAAAACGACAATAACTTGTATTTCACTACGTCTTGGGGTCGACTGCAGCCAAAAGTTTCACACCTTCAAAACGACAATAACTTGTATTTCACTACGTCTTGGGGTCGACTAAAAACAATCGGCCTGCCCACACTGTGAAATTTAGTTTCATTTCGGCCCGGATTTCTTTGATCCAGACCAACCTGTTTCGGGTTAGATTCGGTTCGGCACATCAGCCAAGACCAATGCAGAGTTCACACGAATTCTGGTTTGCCGATCGGCTTGAGACGAACGAGCCAATTGGCATATAGCGTGGGCGCCCCATAAATTTTACCCTGAAAAAAAAAAAAAAAAAATCATTCCTTGCGTTCAGTATAAATATAATCAGATTCGAACCCTGCCAACTGGGCTTTGTATTATAAAAATTATTATTAGATTTTCTTTTTTTTTTGTCTGAAATTTTAAAAATAAATCAGTTTAAATTTAGTTATTGAAAATATCTAAATTTAATTCTTACTTTGAAAATATAAACGTAAGATCAAAAGAGAAAGAAAAAAATGATGAGAGGGAAAGTGGTTCATCTGATGTCAGGGGAATTTTCCGCTTCTTGTGTCTTATTCAATAAAATTTCCATTACTTGTTTAAGTAAGAGGGGGGGGGGGGTTAGTCATATACAAAATACTCAAATGTCAGGAAAAATGAACCTCATATTGTCAATGTATTATAACCCACCGAAGTAACATTTTGTTTGAACCAGATTTGTTTAAGTCATATTCAAATGTCAGGAAAAATGAACCTCATATTGTCAATGTATTATAACCCACCGAAGTAACATTTTGTTTGAACCAGATTTGTTTAAGTCATATTCAAATGTCAGGAAAAATGAACCTCATATTGTCAATGTATTTTAAAAACCCACCGAAGTAACCAGACGTTTTTGTTTGAACCAGACGTTTCGGGTTTCATATATTTCCACGAACAAAAACTCTACACTCAATATCTGAAATTCGAATAAAAAAATCCGCCATGGCCACTGCTTTTTCCCGGAAGTTCTCTTCTGCAATCACCTGCATTTGTTAGATTGTCCCGATTTGTTTAGAGTGGCGAAAACATCGCTGAGCTCCATCTAAAAATTGGCCCTCTAATTTGTTTGGGCTTGCTCTTTTCCATTGCCGATGTTTTGCTCGACATTCCATTCAGTTGGTACACTTTATCAAATGCGATGTTCAGAGCAAGGTGCGGTACGGACAAGGCGAGATAACGTCCTTCCCAATGTCTACAATTACAAATTTCTATGGCTTTGAATAGGGTGACCTTTTTTTATTGTTCATTCTAAATCATTTGTCTCCTAATGAAGCATACTTTATGATCTACAAATCACAGTTCATTCTAAATCATTTGTCTCCTAATGAAGCATATTTTATGATCATATACTGGGTGCTACCAATATCTCAGACGAGCTGTTCTTTGAACTGTAGACCCCACTCAATTCAAATGACAAATCTAATTGTGATTTAATTGATTTCATCATAGTATCGGAAAATAAATGACATCAGTTGGAGATTGTGAGATGTAAGTTGGTTAAATTGGGATACTATGTCAAGTAAAACCATAATGAAGGTTGAAAATTACTATAACTTTACTTGACTAAAAAATATTAAAATGTTAAAGAGTTAACTAGTTTCGTCCTCTCCTGGGAACATCATTGTGTAGCTCGGATGATGTTCTCAGGAGAGGACGAAAGTCATTGTGAGAGCACTGACACTTTCACTGTGTACTGTGGATGCACCTTTATTCTTAACCCNTTGTTAAGAATTTATATTTTACGCATAACTGCGAAAACCAGAACTAGAGAAAAGATTTTTTCCGAACTTAACCGAACACGTTCCGTTTTTTTGGTGGTTTTCAAATGTTTGAGACCCACCAAAAAAAAATTCCCCGTGAAATAAAGATATACGTGTTTCAGCGTTTTTCAAAATTCAAATCCGTTCTCAAGATATTGAATTGATCTTCTTTTTTAGACACCTTGCAGATATTTTTAATATTTGACATTAGATCTCTATGTTTCCTTTCTCCTTGGAATTTTCTTTTGGTTACTAAAATTGTTAAAATTTCGTTACTAAAGGGGGGCGTTGAGAGAAATGTTACTTCGTAAAAACTCTGAAAGGGGGCGATCGTTGGAAAAAGGCTGGGAACCACTGTTGTAGATCTCACACGTAGTCTTCACATGATATTTTCAATTTGGTTCAATAAAACACTAAAAGATAGCTTCTGATTTCTTTTGGAGGACCTTTGAAAAGTAAAATTGAATGCGCTTAAACTGTGATAATTTATTGTTTTGGTTTATTATCTTCTATAATGAACCTTTGGAGTCGTCACGAATAAAAAAAATATTCTCCTTAAATTTTGATATTTTACGTTTCAAAGTAGGTACGTAGAATTCAAAAATCGAATTAAAAAAAATCTGTTTGTTCGTTCGTGACAAAAAAAATCTGTTTGTCCCTAAGTGACAAAGCGGACTATTGTCACTTAGGGCCATATTATATAAAACTCCACTTGAGTACGAGTTGGAGTGGTCACTACCCCTTCAGTGTCAGATTTGTATTTTAAAAAATGTTCTGACCAAAAAAATTACATGTGATTTTATTATAATATAAAAACACAAATTTTACAAGTGCGAGTGGCCATTTTGCTATTTTGTAGTCGGACTGACAACTCACGCAGGGTGTCTACCAAATCGTCAAAGTGAAATTCCCTGACTTTTCCAGGTTTTTCAGTCTTCTTTTACAGATTTTCCAGTGTACTTTATCAAGATTTTGTCTCCCCCATCTGACTTCAAAAACACAATATTGGGGCCCAGGGACCCCAAAAACTATACACCAAATTTCCTTCATACCCTAAACATGTATGCCAAAATGTTAAGAGGAAAACGATAATAAGCGCCGCACGCGAAATTTTTCAGGAAAAGCATGTTCACGCATAAAATTGGCCATTGAGATAAAAAAAACTCAATTTGAAAAATTCCCTGACTTTTGGCGCTTTTTCGGCTTTTTTTCCTAAATTCCCTGACATTTCCAGTCTCCTAAAATTCCCTGACAATTCCAGGTTTACCAGGATTTCCAGTCTGGTAGACACCCTGACACTTGACTGTAGTTTTGGAATATGGCCCTTATTCATATTTCATCTATTCAGGGGCGGTCCCTTTCTCTCTCCGAAAATTGTAATTCTTGTTTTCGACAACATTTCTTGCGTCGCCATTGGGTTGAAGAAGCACAAAATAAATAAAATGATATTTTACGTTTCGGATTACGCATTAGAATTCCAAGTGGGTTCGTGGCCTCGTGATGCTGGCTATTTTTCCGGTCCAACCCAGGCTGGGTGAGGTCAAATTTGAAAGATCTTTCCGTGATAGAGGAAAGAGCATTGAATTTGAAAAATGCTGAACTTTTATTAGAGGAAAGAGCATTGAAGTTGAAAGATCTTTCCGTGATAGAGGAAAGAGCATTGAATTTGAAAGATGCTAAACTGTTATTAGAGGTAAAAGCATTGAATTTGAAAGATGCTAAACTTTTATTAGAGGAAAGAGCATTGAATTTGAAAGATCTTTCCGTGATAAAGGAAAGAGCATTGAATTTGAAAGATCTTTCCGTGATAGAGGAAAGAGCATTGAATTTGAAAGATGCTAAACTGTTATTAGAGGTAAAAGCATTGAATTTGAAAGATGCTAAACTTTTATTAGAGGAAAGAGCATTGAATTTGAAAGATGCTAAACTGTTATTAGAGGAAAGAGCATTGAATTTGAAAGATACTTTTATTTTTAGAATTTCCTCATTACCAAGGCCTATACTTTCCGGAGAGTGAAAAGGGCCCAGCGATGATGAACACACTGCTACAAATCAGACTAACCCAACTTTTTGTCTTTTGTACAAGGGTTTCACCTTTGACATCGCATTTAATTAATCATTTTCACCCCTTATCACTATGTTGACTGATAAGTGAAAAGCGTCACTTTATTCCTCTTCAAAAGCCCTTTGATGTTCTGAAAAAATACCAAAGTCAAATATGCAGTTCATTTCCCCCTTTTCATTTTAAATATTGTCAGTCAAAATTAGTGAAGTGTGTTCTTTTTAAACTCTAAACTATGAATATTCAATATATAAGTAATTCTAAAAACATGTTTTGTTGACAAATAAAACGCCTATGGAAAGTGACATTGTGAGCTCATTGAATCGAGTAGGATTCTGCTCGGGAATCATGGATAGGAGTGTGCACGTATTGTGTGGCTTTTCGGAGTGCTCTCAATCTCATGAGGACAACTGAGTAGCTGCTGTTGGTTGTAGCCAAACTGCAAGAGAGGCTATACCAAAGTTAACCTATTGTAAAAATAACGTGTTCCAATCAACAGCCCCAGTTGATTACTAGTAGTTTCATTAAAATCGATTAAACTTAAACCGGAGATAAAGGGCAATATTCTAAAACTCCACTCGAGTGCAAATTTGAGTGGTCACTACCACTGACCAGAAAAATTACATGTAATTTTATTATAATATAAAAACAGAAATTTTACATGTGCGACTGGCAACTTCGCTAATATGTATTCAGAGTGACAACTCACACTTGAGTGGAGTTTTATAATATGGCCCAAAGGCTTCTGATATATCCTGTTTTTTCTCTTCGTTCTCTGTTGCTGTTGCTTTTTTATGTGACGCACCTACAGCCAAAACCCCTAGACTCATTTTTTCTTCTTCGTGAATCACTTATGTACACCTTTGACACACCTACAGCCAAAACCCCTAGACTCATTTTTTCTTCTTCGTGAGTCACTTATGTACACCTTTGACACACCTACAGCTAAAACCCCTAGACTCATTTTTTCTTCTTCGTGAGTCACTTATATACACCTTTATCAACCTGTAAATTTCAAGCCACAGGGTCGGATTAACTTCTATGCGAGGCCAGTTGAATTTTTACTGTACGAGGTCCTTTTAAGTTGGTGTGATAATATGTAATAATAATAATCACTAGCCTTAGTACATATAAAATCCCATTTTATCTAAGTGTAAACCCCGAGGCCCGGGGTAGTTGCCACGTTTCTAATACGGTCCCAGTCATTAAATCCAGCCATCTCTCTCACAAAAGTAAGTATGCCACCATCAAGATATTCCCCACAATCTACAGCTGATGGTCGCAGCTCTAATAGATCGCAGCTTAGTCCCCTGGCTAACCAAATTTTGCAACGGTGCAACGAACCAAAAAATATTGAACTTAAAATATTTCTCCTAAGTTTTATGTAGTTCTTAAGCAGGTCCATTCTAGCACGTGTTACTACGGATTGAGGTGAAACCCAGCAGACGCCCACCAGGGTTCTAAAACTCCACTCAAGTGTGAGTTGTCACTCCGACTACAAATTAGCAAATGGCCACTTCGCACTTATAAAATTTCTTTTTTTATTTTATAATAAAACTAGCTGTTTTCCCGTGCTTCGCTACGGTTACAAAATTCAACAACACCCGCTAAATAGCGTCATTTTTGGCGGTAACTTGCTCCCACTTGAATTTTTTTTTCCTTCCTTATTACGCACCTACATACTAAAAGTGACCTTTGTGCAAAGTTTCAAGTCTCTAAGTTTAACCGTCGTGGAGCTACGTTGATTATCAGTCAGTCAGTCAGTCAGTATGCCAACTGGGCTTTGCGTTTTATAAGTATAGATTACAAGTATTTTTTTTGGTTGGAACATTTTTTAAAATACAAATCAGACACTCAAGTGGTAGTGACCACTCCAACTCGCACTCAAGTGGAGTTTTAGAATATGGCCCTACGAAGGACCTGTGCTCTAAAGACCATCAGTATACCAACTGGACTTTGGACTTTATATTAGGTATGTATAAATTTCCGTATAAGTAATGCAATAGTGGTTGCTGTGGACAAAAACTATCGATAGATGCAAGGTGTATCCCTCACACGTAAACACTCTCAAAAATAAATTTCTAAAAGATTATTGTATAGAAAACCCGTAATAAGATGAGCTAGAAATTGCAGTATCCTTTCTTGTATTAATACAAAGAATTGATGATGAACAAGTGAACGGAGAGAGAAGGATAAGCCAAGAAAGATAAGAGAATAGAAAATAATGGATAATTTATGAGTCTATTGAAATCACAAATCCCTTTTTAATAATAAAAGAAGAAGAAGAAATCTGATGGTATGGAAAGCAGAAAATAAACTCTGCCAATAACAAAGAGAGAAAAAATGGGGATCCAAAAAAAAAAAAGTGTCAAATTTTTCTTCAGTCTTATTTTTTTTAATATATGTATATTTTTAAGAGCAAACATATTAAAAAAGTGAGTGGAAACATCAAAAAATTCAAGCCTTTGAGAAAGTTAGCCTTTTGATAGCAAATTTTGACACGCTTTCTGATAATCTTTAGGCCACAACTCTGGTTTCAATGGTTCGATTTTGTTCATTTTGTGTCAAATAATATTTTCACAAAACGAACATATAGATTTAAAAAAAAAAAAAAAAAAAAAAAAAAAAAATGTATCAAACTACAAATAAAATAAGGGTCACGAGCATGTTATTCCTGAGATAGATTTTCCCGGGGAACTTTTTGAGATAATCCAGTTTTCATGAGGTGCCAGCGTATGTGGCACGTTGAATACATCAGTTCCCGTTAGATCACTGAAGTTAAGCAACGTCCAGCGAGGTTGTATCATGTGGGTGTCCACTTTGGTTTGCGCCTTTGTGATGGTGGCTATTTTTTCGGCCCAACCCAGGCTGGGTGAGGTCAATGTGGGTAGAGCTGGTTTGCAAGCTTCCAGCGAATGGAGAGTGCAACCCATATTTATATTTGATACACACGCACACAAACAACTATCGTTACATTGAGTTTTCAGTATAATTTTAACCAATTTGGTGCAATAGAAAACTGCCCTGTAATCGTAATGATAATTGGTGATCGACAATCGTCGACAGTAATTTTGACTATCACCACATGATGGTATCCTGTGTCTACGGTAATTTTCACTATCACCACACGATAGTATCCTGTGTCGACAGTAATTTTCACTAGCACCACATGATGGTATCCTGTGTCTACGGTAATTTTCACTATCACCACATGATGGTATCCTGTGTCTACGGTAATTTTCACTATCACAACATGATGGTATCCTGTGTCTGCTGTAATTTTGACTATCACCACGTGATGGTATTCTGTATGAACCAGAAAGTTGTTAATATAAACAAGATTGTTTAAGCTTTAAAGATACTGCCGTATCAAATGACTATCTTGTCACCTACGTGATAATGTGGGCGTACACCAGTACATCTTTATACAAGTATACGGGAGTTGTGTTCTTGGTTCAGTTCGGTGCCAACTCGATTGATACTGCAACTTGAATGAATCAATTTGTAACAATTAACATCATGAATCTGCTATCAGGATTGCCAAGAAACAAGAGGACGAGGAAGTTGGCCCCGCATAAAGAAATATATTGGACTTTTCTTTATCAATTTGTAACAATTAACATGAATCAGCTATCAGGATTGTCAAGAAACAAGAGGACGAGGAAGTTGGCCCCGCATAAAGAAATATAAAATTGGACTTTTTTTTGCTTAACGTGTCTTGAACATCTATTGTTCATTTCGGACGCGGGTTTTACCCTTAATTCGCTGGAAACTTACAAAGCAGCTACCCACATTGACATTAGCCAGCTTGGGTTGGGCCGGGAATAGCCAGCATCACGGGGATGAGAACCTACGTTGTCAAAAAACCTTGCTAGACGTTGCTTAACATCAGTGATTTCAAGTGAATTAGTGTATTAATAAACGTGTGAAAGACGCTAGCTTCTGATGTAAGTTGATGTTTAAACTTTCGTTCGGTCAGCGCCTTTGTATGGCACGTTGAATACACCAGTTCTTGTTCGATCCCTGAAGTTAAGCAACGTCCAGCGAGGTTGTTCCATATGGGTGTTCACGTGGTAGTTCGGGAGCTGGCTAGCCATATCTTACCTCATAAGGTATAGCCCACGGGTCAAAAATTTTATACCTTATGAGGTAAGATATGGCTAACCAGCTCCCGAACTATGGGTTTACGTCCTCGTGATGCTGGCTAATTTACCGGCCCATCCCAGGCTGGGTGAGGTAAATGTGGGCAGCTGGTTTGTAAGTTTCCAGCGAATGGAGGGTGAAACCCCCCGTCTTGAATGACCAACAGATGTTAAAGAGACGTTAAGCCAAATTAAAAAAAAAACTTTCATTCGAGTATATAAAACTGTCCATTTTTCGAACTCCGACCTATTGACCAAAAAACTGTCTCTCTTCAAAAATTTTAGAGAAGTTGATCGACAGTAATTTTCCTAAAAATTCTGGTTATTGTGACAGGTAGACCTTTAATATCAGTTGAAATAAAAAGGCAAATTTACATAATCTTATATCTTTCTTCTTAATATATAAATCAGAACTTTGTGTGTACCTATGTTTCTATGTAGGTACCTATGTCTAAGGGGTTGTCTGTTACAATACCACAGCCCAAATGGTAGCAGATATCGAAAAATTGATGGGAATGGACCCCCCTAAAATCATGGTCTACAACCCCAGGAAAATTATCAGAACTAAAATATGTCAAACCGTTTTCGAGTTACGGCCAAATTTCCAATTTCTTTTCCAAAATCGGATAGTCACGGTCCGATATATTAAATTTTGTCCAAACAACATATCAACTCAAAACGAGAAAGTTTTATCTGGCTGTTTAGTCCTTATTTTAGGACAGTTTCTGAAACCGAGAACGGGTAAAATCAAATTTAGAAAATACTAAAAAGTAAGAATGGCCGTGCCTCTAAAGCGCCTGGTGAAACGTTTAAATATTGATTTTTAAAAGGTTGCGATATACAGGGTGGACACAAANTGGACACAAACCAATACTTCCCCCCCCCCCCGCCGAATTTCCATTGTCCTAGAAAAACAAAAATAGGAATATAAGTTTGTAAATAAAATAACGTATGTACTTCTGTGTAAATTTTCACGAATATGTCAAAAAAGATGGCATTTCCGTTTGAAAAACTAAAGTTAGGATCAAAATTTGCATGTTTGAATTCTGATAATAATAATTGTTCACTAATATTCATCGATATCCTATAAGGAAATTCTAGTATGGAACTAAAAGTGACGAAATATCGGGTCAAAATTGCACCACAAATGGAACATGCCAAATTTCATCAAAATCAAACACATATGGAGCCTATATACTAAATTTCATCAAAATCAAACACATATGGAGCCTATATACTAAATTTCATCAAAATCAAACACATATAGGACTTATATAGTAAATTTCATCAAAATCAATATACTAAATTTCATCAAAATCAAACACATATGGAACCTACATACCGAATTTTATCAAAATCAGACACATATGGAAAGTACATACCAAATTTCATCAAAATCAAAAACATATGGAACCTATATACTAAATGTCATCAAAAACAAACACATATGGAACGTACATACCAAATTTCATCAAAATCAGACACATAATTATGGAAACTACATACCAAAGTTCATCAAAATCAGACACATATAAAAACTACATACCAAATTTCATCAAAATGAGGCAATACTAAGTGGCGAAAGATGCGTACACAGGGTAAGACGTGGCGGACGAAAAATATCAAATTTCGGGAAGGGGTATTTTTTTACACTCCAAAGGTTCATTATTGAAAATAATAAACCCACATCACTTCTCCGTGGCAGTGTTTGCATCACGCTGGGTTGCACGACGGAAGTACCGAGTTTACATCCTGGTCAGGTCAAAATTTAAAAAGTTTTTTTTCGAATTTTCTACTTGTTCCGGTTGTTTTCTGGGTAACTCAGTCTCCTGAGGACAATTGAGTAGCTATGGTAATAGCGCCAAGTGATATAGCATTATAAGGTAATTGTTAAGTATAGTTTATAGCTTGGTGTATTGGAGTGATTGCTAAAAAAAAACACCTTGCAATGCTATGATGCCCAAAAATTGTGTTATTTACATAAGATAACATCTGTAGAAGTAGTAGTAACTGTTAAATAAATAAAAACAAAACACTTACCAAAAACACTATTTATAATTATTTATAAAGAAACTAGTTCCGAATCATTCGATTCATCATCAGTCTAGTCAGTAGCGGCCCGTGAATATTTCTAANTTAACTTTTAAATAAATAAAAACAAAACACTTACCAAAAACACTATTTATAATTATTTATAAAGAAACTAGTTCCGAATCATTCGATTCATCATCAGTCTAGTCGAGTCGAAGGATGGAAGTTGACTCTGTAGTGTTTTTGGTGTTTTGTTTTTATTTATTTAAAAGTTAATATTTATTTAAAAATCAACTTCCATCCTTCGACTCGACTAGACTGATGATGAATCGAAACTAGTTTCTTTATAAATAATGTTTTTGGTGTTTTGTTTTTATTTATTTACAAGTTAATATTTTTAACACTTATAATTAATATGTTATTCAAAGGAAGTAGTAGCCCTTTGAAATATTTGCAATAAAATAACAATGAAGATCAAATCAGAGACCGTTCTACCAAATGAAGTATTTACGTTGTACCAAATGAAGAGTACCAATGACTATGAAGAGTCTTGAATGCAAATGAAGAGTTATCAATGTTGTTCATATCAAAATTCATTTCTCCTCTCTATGTAATACCAATGACTATGAAGAGTTATCAATGTTGTTCATATCAAAATTCATTTCTCCTGCCTATGTAATACCAATGACTATGAAGAGTCTTGAATGCACATTTTTGCATTGATATGCATTGAAGCGCGAAACATATTACTTAAGAAATGAGCACTACAACCGGTTCAACATGAAGTAAGATCACGTTTCATATCAACCTAACACATTGCTCGAACCAGACATGTCTTAAAGAAAACTTACAACTTTCATGTCCCTATATCTGGCTTCTTCTTATATTATATACGGGGTGAATCAGAAATCAAGATACATACAATCCAAGGGGACAGTAAATATGGACTTCAGAAATAAATACTCAATGGTGCAGACAGTCGCATACTTACTGATTTTATTGCATAGCAAATAGCTTCGCATAGATGCAAGGAATAACAACTGCACATGATCTTATGGAGTGCGCAGATTGGTCGATTTCTTGACTCCCTTACGAACATGTGTATTTGGTTTTTCTTGCATATATGCGAACATGTGTGCTATGCAATAAGATGAGTAAGTACGCGGCTGTCTGCGAGCACCTTTATCTATTACAAGTATATACTGATTGAAGATGTGTGCTATGCAATAAGATAAGCAAGTATGCGGCTGTCTGCGAGCACCCTTATCTATTACAAGTATATACTGATTGAAGATGTGAAGATATGTGCTACGCAATAAGATGAGTAAGTATGCGGCTGACTGCGAGCATCCTTATCTATTACAAATATATACTGATTGAAGATGTGTGCTATGCAATAAGATGAGTAAGTATGCGGCTGTCTGTGAGCACATAAGTATGCGGCTGTCTGCGAGCACCCTTATCTATTACAAGTATATTCTGATTGAAGATGAGAAGATATGTGCTATGCAATAAGATGAGTAAGTATGCGGCTGTCTGCGAGCACCCTTATCTATTACAAGTATATACTGATTGAAGATGAGAAGATATGTGCTAATGCAATAAGATGAGTAAGTATGCGGCTGTCTGCGAGCACCCTTATCTATTACAAGTATATATTGATTGAAGATGAGAAGATATGTGCTATGTAATAAGATGAGTAAGTATGCGGCTGTCTGCGAGCACCCTTATCTATTACAAGTATATACTGAGTGAAGATGAGACGATATGTGCTATGCAATAAGATGAGTAAGTATGCGGCTGTCTGCGAGCACCCTTATCCATTACAAGTATATACTGATTGAAGATGTGAAGATATGTGCTGTGCAATAAGACCAGTAAGTATGCGGCTGTCTGCGAGCACCCTTATCTATTACAAGTATATACTGACTGAAGATGTGAAGATATGTGCTATGCAATAAGACCAGTAAGTATGCGGCTGTCTGCGAGCACCCTTATCTATTACAAGTATATACTGATTGAAGATGAGAAGATATGTGCTAATACAATAAGATGAGTAAGTATGCGGCTGTCTGCGAGCACCCTTATCTATTACAAGTATATACTGATTGAAGATGAGAAGATATGTGCTATGCAATAAGATGAGTAAGTATGCGGCTGTCTGCGAGCACCCTTATCTATTACAAGTGTATACTGATTGAAGATGAGAAGATATGTGCTATGCAATAAGATGAGTAAGTATGCGGCTGTCTGTGAGCACCCTTATCTATTACAAGTATATACTGATTGAAGATGAGAAGATATGTACTATGCAATAAGATGAGTAAGTATGCGGCTGTCTGTGAGCACCCTTATCTATTACAAGTATATACTGATTGGAGATGAGAAGATATGTGCTATGCAATAAGATGAGTAAGTATGCGGCTGTCTGTGAGCACCCTTATCTATTACAAGTATATGAAGATGAGAAGATATGTGCTAATGCAATAAGATGAGTAAGTATACGGCTGTCTGCGAGCACCCTTCTATTACAAGTATATAAAGGCAAAAGATTTATTCGTTCATAAGGGAAGCCAGATGGTTGGATCTACGTGTCAGGACGACCACGTGCCGGAAATTCGTCCTCGAGATGGTTGGATCTACGTGCCAGGACGACCACGTGCCAGAAATTCGTCCTCAAGATGGTTGGATCTACGTGCCAGGACGACCCGGGACACTTCACAAGAAGCGCTCCGGCCAAAGACCATCCATCACCTCCCGAACTGACGAATTAGATGACGTGATTTCGCTACAACAACAACATTACAAGTATACAGGGTTTGCACTTTCTAGTTGTCCCATAGGATTTTACATGTAAATTTCAACTTATAGCTGGCATATCCTCCCAGTATGTCACAAAATAGGAATGATAGTGATTTTTGGTGTAATTTTTAATCAGGATTCCAATGAAACCATTATCACGAAAATCGGACCTACGGTTCTGGACCTAGAACCGATCTGGTGGACTATGGTTCCTTCATAGAATAATGGTTAATACTTTTGATAATTTTGGAAAAAATGTATGCAGAAACCTATTTTTTTGTAAAATCCTATGGGACAACTAGAAAGTGCAAACCCTGTATACTGATTGAAGATGTGAAGATATGTGCTATGCAATATGATCAGTAAGTATGTGGCTGTCTGCGAGCATCCTTACATCAGTTTGAAGGATCATATAAGAAATACTTACTTTCCATGTCCATGAAGAAAAGTAGTTTTTGTGGAAGGATTGAGATGTCGATAATCCTGGCATTTTCCATGTCCTCCAATAGTGGTAAATATGTAAAATTCATGAGGATGAAATTCCATTGGTTGAAACCACGCCCCACTGTTTACCAGTCAGATCGTCTTACCACTATACCACCAACCCATGTTATATAAGAAATGAAGATATCGGATTAAGAACAAATGTAAAAGATTTAGTGGAAACAGTGTATGAAAAGAAGGACAAATGGTTTGGACATATGTTGAGAAGAGAAGATAATAGATGGACAAAAAGGTTACTGGATGGTAACCACATTGAAAACATTGTCACGAACATGTGGAAACGAAGATGTTCTTTGACCATTTGTAAATAATGAATCAACACAGGCTGACCTATCGAATTCATTCATCAATCCTGAAAACATCTTATTCCAAATGGGCAAACCAAGTGTAGAAAGATTTCGAGGAGGCTGAGGAGATATCAGGAATAGAAATAAGTTCCGAGACCGGGTGAAATCTTCATCAATGCAGTCACTTACTGCAATCGTAGGACATCCCGCCAGTAGATGGACTCAAAAAAAAAAAAAAAAGAAGATCACACAGTTAAAATGAAAATTTACTGGCAGAGAAGAATAGTAGAAAATTGAAATCTAGGTGGTTCTAATTGGCCGAAATGATGGCAAATAAACAAAAGAAAATCATATCATAAAATTTAAAAAAAAAATATAACAAAATGAAGAAAATATGAATTCTTGGGATAGGAATTGAGCATAATGTATAGACGAGTTAAGGTTATCCGGATTCCAGTGATGCTGACATAGGATGGGTTGGGCACAAAATATTTCAAGAAATATATGAAAACAATAGGACTAAGTAAAAGAATTAAAACATATATAGAGAACACCGTAAAAAAAGAAACCTTAGAAAGCATAATTGGAGACTGCAGAAATAAAACCGAAGAAATGGAAGTGGACGAGATGATCGAAGAAATTTTAGAACAAGAAGAAGAAGCTAAAACAAAATGCAATGACGATCACCCAGTACACAGTACAATGCAAGCGTCTCTAAGTATGCACAAGTAATTGCTGAACAAATCTTTAGCAAACAATAACAGCTGCAATGTACATATTGCAGTTATCATAGAGTCAGAGCTAGTTTTTTTTAAGCTAAATATATATTTAAAAGAAAGAAAAAAAATACAATATCTTAAAGAGCAACTTCTGGAATGAATTTGCAATTGTACATTAGAAGTAATTACCACTGCACAAACAACTCTTAACAATAGTCTCGATAAATAAATCAGACTTTAAAAACACCTTTTCTCACAGGAGAATTAGGTGCCTGTAGAATTTTTTTCAAGGTCAATGTAAATAATTCTTTGTTGATTCGTGGAGCGATTCACACTGGCAAAATATTTAGTTGCATGAAATTGGATGATTTGATTAGGATTTTACGAGTATTTATCAAAGAATGATTTACGAATCTGGATTTCACAAGGCCACCGATGAATTTGGTTTTAGGGGACGTAGAGACATATTTTCAAACCGATCCCTTCTTCTCTTGAAGATCATAGGAGTATTTATCAAAGAATTATTTAAAAATCTGTATTTCACAAGGCCACCGATGAATTTGGTTTTAGGGGACTTAGAGACATATTTTCATAACGATAACAATCGCTTCAGCTCTTGATCATAATAGGAGTATTTATCAAAGAATGATTTACAAATCTGGATTTCACAAGGTCACCGATGAATTTAGTTTTAGGGCACTTAGAGACATATTTTCGTAGGTTTGTAGGCAAATATGCTGGAGGAACAGCACAGCAGCACATTGCAACATGGGTGACGTGCTTTTCCTGAAAATTAAGTCTTCGGTGAGCTGGGCATGCCTAATTTTCAATCGAAGATCATGATCTCTTCAGATCTTGCAGATAAGTTCAGATGTTTATAGTCAAATATGCTAGAAGTACAGCAAGGCAGCACATTGTAACATAGGTGGCGTGCTTTTCCTGAAAATCAAGTCTTCGGTGAGCTGGGCATGTCTAATTTTCAATCAAAGATCATGATCTCATCGGATCTTGCAGATCAGTTCAGATGTTTATAGTCAAATAGTCTGGAAGAACAGCACAGCACCACATTGCAACATGGGTGGCGTGCTTTTCTTGAAAATCAAGTCTTCGGTGAGCTGGGCATGTCTAATTTTCAATCAAAGATCATGATCTCATCAGATCTTGCAGATCAGTTTAGATGTTTATAGTCAAATAGTCTGGAAGAACAGCACAGCAACACATTGCAACATGAGTGACGTGCTTTTCCTGAAAATCAAGTCTTCGGTGAGCTGGGCATGTGTAATTTTCAATCAAAGATCATGATCTCATCAGATCTTGCAGATCAGTTCAGATGTTTATAGTCAAATAGTCTGGAAGAACAGCACAGCACAAGATTACCAAATGGGTTGTGAGGAATTCTTGTAAATAGAGACGAGAATAAGTCGGTATGGCAATCACAATCCTTTCATTTCTTGAAGATCAATTCTGATCTATACAGTCAGACTGAACGACTTTGACTTCATACTTTGACATTCAAGTACTTCTATTTTCAATGATTCTTTATTCATAGCAAGATTTATGCTGAAACGCAAATTATTTCAAAGATAAACAACGCAGAAAGAGTATTTGTATGACTCAATGAATCGTTGAATTAACAAGACAACTGTTCAGTTCAAGCAGTTAGAAGCATAATGTAAAAACAATGACTTCGTCAATGGACGCATATTGGTTTATTTTACTCGAAATTTTGATTTTTTTTTTTAAAAAAATAGGTTCTTGCTATAGATTTATGCTGAAACGCAAATTATTTCAAAGATAAACAACGCAGAAAGAGTATTTGTATGACTCAATTAATCGTTGAATTAATATGACAAATATTCAGTTCACACAGTTAGAAGCATAATGTAAAATCAATGACTTTGTCAATGGACGCATATTGGTCTATTTTACTCGAAATTTTGATTTTTTTTTTTTTTAAAAAAAAATAGGTTCTTGCTATAGATTTATGCTGATACGCAAATTATTTCAAAGATAAACAACGCAGAAAGAGTATTTGTATGACTCAATGAATCGATGAATTAACATGACAAATATTCAGTTCACACAGTTAGAAGCATAATGTAAAAACAATGACTTTGTCAATGGACGCATATTGGTCTATTTTACTCGAAATTTTGATTTTTTTTTTTAAAAAAAAATAGGTTCTTGCTATAGATATATGCTGAAACGCAAATTATTTCAAAGACAAACAACGCAGAAAGAGTATTTGTATGACTCAATGAATCGTTGAATTAACAAGACAGCTATTCAGTTTATGCAGTTAGAAGCATAATGTTAACAGAATGACTTTGACAATGGACGCACATTGGTCTATTTTATTCGAAATTTTTATTTTTAAAGAAAATAAATAGGTATTTCAATGTATTTCTTTACATAAACAGAAATCAACTCAGTTGGTACAGTATAACGCAGTCATAACCCGAAAAGTACGGGACATACTTATCATACACGCTTTCAATTCAAGACCTCTTTAATTTTAAAATAAATTAAAACAAAACACTTAACCAAAAACACTATTTATAATTATTTATGAAGACACTTCTTTCGAATCATTCGATTCATCATCGGTCTAGTCGAGTCGAAAGACGGAAGTTGACTGAAGATTGCCCAACGCGTGTTGTGTAGTATAGTTCAGCACGCGTTGAACAATTCTCAGTCAACTTCCATCCCTCGACCCCACTAGACTGATGATGAATCGAATGATTCGAAACTAGTTTCTTCATAAATAATTATAAATAGTATTTTTAGTAAGTGTTTTGTTTTAATTTTATTTAAAAGTTAATATTTTTTAACACTTATAATTTATATGTGTTATTAATTAAAGGGTTAGGTGGAACAGAATTCCTCAGGAATTCACCCCGCCCTTTGAATTAACTTTATTTTATTTTATATTGTTTACCTTCTTCTTCCAACTATCTTCTTCTTCTTTTCTATCTCTATTTTCACCATTATTTTATTTTATATTATTTACCTTCTTCTTCTTCTAACTATCTTCTTCTTCTTTTCTATCTCTATTTTCACCATTATTTTATTTTATATTATTTACTTTCTTCTTCTAACTATCTTCTTCTTCTTTTCTATCTCTATTTTCACCATTATTTTATTTTGTATTATTTACCTTCTTCTTCTAACTATCTTCTTCTTCTTTTCTATCTCTATTTTCACCATTATTTTATTTTATACTAGCTGTTTCGCCCGTGCTTCGCTACGGTATTTATATTGTTATCTCTGTTTTTCAAGAACAATCTAAATTCGGGGGGGAGTATTGCTTTGTGTACACCCTGTATATCGCAACCTTTAAAAATCAAGATTTAAACGTTTCACCAGGCGCCTTAGAGGCATGGCCATTTTTACTTTTTAGTATTTTCTAAATTTTATTTTACCCGTTCCCGGTTTTGAACTCGTAACTCTGGAATGGCTGGCCATACCTTTGCAGAAAATGTCCTAAAATAAGGACTACATGGCCACCTAAAACT
>CM022883.1:4133367-4149113 GCA_012654025.1 Pachypsylla venusta
CATCATCCTCATTTCATATATCTCTTGATCTCCTGGTTCACTATACATCATCCTCATTTCATATATCTCTTGATCTCCTGGTTCACTATGCATCATCCTCATTTCATATATCTCTTGATCTCCTGGTTCACTATGCATCATCCTCATTTCATATATCTCTTGATCTCCTGGTTCACTATGCATCATCCTCATTTCATATATCTCTTGATCTCCTGGTTCACTATACATCACCCTCATTTTTTTTTTTTAATTTGGCTTAACGTCTCTTTAACATCTATTGGTCATTTAAGAAGGGAGTTTTACACTCCATTCGCTGGAAACTTGCAAACCAGCTGCCCTCATTGACCTCACCCAGCCTAGGTTGGGCCGGAAAAAAGACCAGCATCACGAGGACGCGAACCCACGCGGACACCCACATGGTACAACCTTGCTGGACATTGCTTAACTTCAGTGATCTAACGAGAAATGGTGTATTCAACGTTCCATAGACGCTGGCTACATATTATATTTTTCAGTATTTTTACTGTCTTTAAATGCGGAGTAAAAATTTATACGCCAATAAATAGTAATAAAAAAAAATCAGAAGTCAAAATGGAGAAACAAAACGCCAGTGAGAACCGTGGCGAAACGCGGATAATTTACAATGATCTAAATACTAAAGAAAGTACCTATCCAACCAATCAGAACGCCAAGCCCAAAGAGATTAGTAATAATAAATATTACAGTATTGAAAGCTGTGTTAAGATAAATAGCTTTATAGATATTAAGATATAGATCAACAATAGAAAGTTAGCGTGGATTATAAAGTTGAAAGAACAAACACGACCGAGCTCACCTGAGCAACACCTTCAGGAATTGTGTTGACACAATGATTACCAAAATGGTCATTTGGGGCCGAATCTCACCTGGACAACACCTTCAGGAATTGTGTTGACACAATGATTACCAAAATGGTCATTCGGGGCCGAATCTCACCTGAGCAACACCTTCAGGAACTGTGTTAACACAATGATTACCAAAATGGTCATTCGGGGCCGTATCTCACATGAACAGCACCTTCAGGAATTGTGTTGACACAATGATTACCAAAAAGGGCATTCGGGGCCGAATCTCAACTGAACAACACCTTCAGGAATTGTGTTGACACAATGATAACCAAAATGGTCATTCGGGGCCGAATCTCACCTGAACAACACCTTCAGGAATTGTGTTGACACAATGATTACCAAAATGGTCATTCGGGGCCGAATCTCACCTGAACAACACCTTCAGAAATTGTGTTGACACAATGATAACCAAAATGGTCATTCGGGGCCGAATCTCACCTGAACAACACCTTCAGGAATTGTGTTGACACAATGCTTACCAAAATGGTCATTCGGGGTCGAATATCACAGCAACAGATACAAGTGCAAATGTATTGTCCTTTCCAAAGTGGTCCTTCGGGCCGCATATTGTTGGAGAGAAACTTGGCTCCCTCTACTAAACCTATATAATCAAAACTTCACCCCAAGTATCAGTAAAATAGATAAACCCATAGTCTCTGGCGAAATAACCGGGAAGTACTCTACGACGTCATCTCGAATATTGCCAGGACCCTAAAAAATTGAAACCATTCTGTCAGAGATGAGTTTTGACAGCAGTAGTTCTATGCTATAAAGGGATGGCAATTCGTAGCTGGATATGCTAGTTTTGTTGCCAGACACTCCTCCCCAGTTCCAGACCCAGGTAAAACAGACGCTGGTGGTGGAACCGATCAGCACTTAGGGACTTCTTTCTCCAAAACTCAACTGATACACTCTTGGGTCCTTATGTCCTTACACTGCTGTCAACACTTGTCTCGGGCAGAATAATTTCATTCGAGATGACCTTGCACAGCGGATAACCAAAACTTAGCTCAGCAGAAAATGGGAGCCTCTGTTTAACCCATACTTGCCAAATCTCGTAAAGGTTTGGCAGAGGGCTCTCTCTCTCTCTTCTTTCCAAGAATTATCAGTTCGTAAAGAAATTACAAATAGCTGTCTGAAAGTTCGTAAAGAAATTACAAATAGCTGTCTGAAAGTTGCACAAGTTTAAGAATCAATCTGTATATGTTGCTGAAGACAGATTAGTAATATTCAAAGAACAGACAGTACTAGATGATGCATTTGAACTTATAAAGAAAGAAATAGATATAGGAAAGGTGAAAATCGTGACTGATCCAAATCAACACAACACACACACATTAAATGAATTGGTTGTACAATGTACATTACCAACTATATAGGAACGAGAGTTTAAACACAAAATAATAAGAGAATTAGAGAATGTCTTACTAGAATCAGCCTAGAGTTAAAATGAATTGGTTGTACAATGTACATTACCAACTATATAGGAACGAGAGTTTAAACACAAAATAATTAGAAATTGTCTTACTAGAATCAGTCTTAGAGTTAAAATGAATTGGACAATGTAAACTACTCGCACCCACCTTGGCTTGAAAAATCCAACAGCGAACCTATAATCTGTATTTCTAACAATCATAATGACATCAATACAAATGAAGCCTATGAAATTTATAAATATAATAACAGTGAAAAATATACATTACTAAATAATCAAATTGAAATTGATAAGGCCAGTGACAATATTCTATTTAAAAAAGTGTTAGACATAGACAGTAAATATTTTGATGGTACATCGCGTCATCCTACTCAGCACACGATGAATAATCCTCAGTCAACTTCCATCTTTAGACTCGACTAGACTGATGATGAATCGAATGATCCGAAACTAGTTAATAAATATTTTTTTTAACACTTATAATTAACATGTTATTCAAAGATTTAAACTGGTGTATTCAATATGCCATAGACGGTGGCCTGTTGGAATACATTTTTGACAGACTTCAATCACTCTATACAATTAATTTAAAGTAGTAGGTATTTAATTTAAAGACAAACAAGAGCAAAGAAAAAACAACAACAAAAAGCGTATGACAACAAAAACAACAAAGACATTGTAACAAATGAACAAAGATACAACCGTAGAACACATGAGTGTCATGAAATTTATTTGGCGACAAATCAGATGGCGTGATGCATGTAGAGTTCAATGGGCGCCGCAGATATATTGTCCCCAAATTGAATCTGGGGAATGGTTCTGACGAAAATAAACTCCGTCATTTTCTCAGCTTATTCATCTTTACTTCTAAAACGCAGTGCCCAGTTGGTATTCTGACTGACTCATGATCAAAGTAACCTTACTAGAATGATTAAAGCTATAAACTACAAATTTGGAATAGAAAATTCCATCAGTATGTAGGTGCGTAAAATGAAGGGCTTCCAACATGTTACAAATCTTAATATATAGGTAAATCAGAAATGTGTGCGTACCTATGTATGAGGGATTGTCTGTTACAATTCCATAGCCCAAACGGTAGCAGCTGGCGAAAAATTGATGGGAATGGACCCCCCCCCTCCCCCAAATCATGATCTACGACCCCAGGAAAATTATCAGAACTAAAATATGTCAAGCCGTTTTTGAGTTATGGCCAAATTTATAATTTGGCCCGATATCCTAAAATTTGTCGCGATAACATATCAACTCAAAGCGAGAAAGTTTTAGGTGGCCTTTTAGTCCTTATTTTAGGAAATTTTCTGCAAAGATATGGCCAGCCATTCCAGAGTTCGAAACCGGGAACGGGGAAAATAAAATTTAGAAAATACTAAAAAGTCAGCGCTTTAGGGGCACCCTAAAGCGCCTGAAGAAACGTTTAAATCTTGTTTTTTAAAGGTTGCAATATACAGAATGGACACGAACCAATACCCCCTCCCCCCCCCCCAATTTCCATTGTCTTGAAAAACAAAGATAGCAAGATAAGAATCGTAGCGAAGCACGGGCGAAACAGATAGTTACTAATATAGACCTTATGTGTCTTGTGAATACGGTCTTCGAGCACTTCCAATAGCTGAAATTACAAATCCACACTAAGTATGGGATAGAAATACAGATCAGGTGAGAGACAGTAATCGGGTGACAACCTTGCTATCGGCCCTGATATTTTGTTAATGCTAACATAGACCATATGTGTCTTGTGAATACGGGCCTGAAAGNGCCTCAGGAGTACACCTCGTCTAGTGGTTTTATCTCAAATGATGTCTACCATCCAACGCTTGGGTTTAGATGATAGAAAATGCCTCAGGAGTACACCTCGTCTAGTGGTTTTATCTCAAATGATGTCTACCATCCAACGCTTGGGTTTAGATGATAGAAAATGCCTCAGGAGTACACCTCGTCTAGTGGTTTTATCTCAAATGATGTCTACCATCCAACGCTTGGGTTTAGATGATAGAAAATGCCTCAGGAGTACACCTCGTCTAGTGGTTTTATCTCAAATGATGTCTACCATCCAACGCTTGGGTTTAGATGATAGAAAATGCCTCAGGAGTACACCTCGTCTAGTGGTTTTATCTCAAATGATGTCTACCATCCAACGCTTGGGTTTAGATGATAGAAAATGCCTCAGGAGTACACCTCGTCTAGTGGTTTTATCTCAAATGATGTCTACCATCCAACGCTTGGGTTTAGATGATAGAAAATGCCTCAGGAGTACACCTCGTCTAGTGGTTTTATCTCAAATGATGTCTACCATCCAACGCTTGGGTTTAGATGATAGAAAATGCCTCAGGAGTACACCTCGTCTAGTGGTTTTATCTCAAATGATGTCTACCATCCAACGCTTGGGTTTAGATGATAGAAAATGCCTCAGGAGTACACCTCGTCTAGTGGTTTTATCTCAAATGATGTCTACCATCCAACGCTTGGGTTTAGATGATAGAAAATGCCTCAGGAGTACACCTCGTCTAGTGGTTTTATCTCAAATGATGTCTACCATCCAACGCTTGGGTTTAGATGATAGAAAATGCCTCAGGAGTACACCTCGTCTAGTGGTTTTATCTCAAATGATGTCTACCATCCAACGCTTGGGTTTAGATGATAGAAAATGCCTCAGGAGTACACCTCGTCTAGTGGTTTTATCTCAAATGATGTCTACCATCCAACGCTTGGGTTTAGATGATAGAAAATGCCTCAGGAGTACACCTCGTCTAGTGGTTTTATCTCAAATGATGTCTACCATCCAACGCTTGGGTTTAGATGATAGAAAATGCCTCAGGAGTACACCTCGTCTAGTGGTTTTATCTCAAATGATGTCTACCATCCAACGCTTGGGTTTAGATGATAGAAAATGCCTCAGGAGTACACCTCGTCTAGTGGTTTTATCTCAAATGATGTCTACCATCCAACGCTTGGGTTTAGATGATAGAAAATGCCTCAGGAGTACACCTCGTCTAGTGGTTTTATCTCAAATGATGTCTACCATCCAACGCTTGGGTTTAGATGATAGAAAATGCCTCAGGAGTACACCTCGTCTAGTGGTTTTATCTCAAATGATGTCTACCATCCAACGCTTGGGTTTAGATGATAGAAAATGCCTCAGGAGTACACCTCGTCTAGTGGTTTTATCTCAAATGATGTCTACCATCCAACGCTTGGGTTTAGATGATAGAAAATGCCTCAGGAGTACACCTCGTCTAGTGGTTTTATCTCAAATGATGTCTACCATCCAACGCTTGGGTTTAGATGATAGAAAATGCCTCAGGAGTACACCTCGTCTAGTGGTTTTATCTCAAATGATGTCTACCATCCAACGCTTGGGTTTAGATGATAGAAAATGCCTCAGGAGTACACCTCGTCTAGTGGTTTTATCTCAAATGATGTCTACCATCCAACGCTTGGGTTTAGATGATAGAAAATGCCTCAGGAGTACACCTCGTCTAGTGGTTTTATCTCAAATGATGTCTACCATCCAACGCTTGGGTTTAGATGATAGAAAATGCCTCAGGAGTACACCTCGTCTAGTGGTTTTATCTCAAATGATGTCTACCATCCAACGCTTGGGTTTAGATGATAGAAAATGCCTCAGGAGTACACCTCGTCTAGTGGTTTTATCTCAAATGATGTCTACCATCCAACGCTTGGGTTTAGATGATAGAAAATGCCTCAGGAGTACACCTCGTCTAGTGGTTTTATCTCAAATGATGTCTACCATCCAACGCTTGGGTTTAGATGATAGAAAATGCCCCAGGAGTTATCCTCGTCTAGTGGTTTTTTCTCAAATGATGTCTACCATCCAATCCTTGGGGTTAGATGGTAGATGGTAGAAAATGACTCAGGAGTTATCCTCGTCTAGTGGTTTTTTCTCAAATGATGTCTACCATCCAATCCTTGGGGTTAGATGGTAGAAAATGCCTCAGGAGTTAACCTCGTCTAGTGGTTTTTCTCAAATGATGTCTACCATCCAACCCTTAGGGTTAGATGGTAGAAAATGCCTCGGGAGTACACCTCGTCTAGTGTTTTTTTCACAAATGATGTCTACCATCAAATCCTTGGGGTTACATGGTGTATGTTAGAAAATGCCTCAGGAGTTAACCTCGTCTAGTGGTTTTTCTCAATTGATGTCTACCATCCAACGCTTGGGGTTAGATGGTAGAAAATGCCTCAGCTCGCCTCGTGGTTACCTTTCACTCATGAGTATATTTTTCTCAAATGATGAAGTAGTCAGATGTCTGTCTGGAGAGTATATTGTAAATCCAAAATTAAATGCGCATACGAGATACACAAATGTCAAGAGAACCAAATCAATAGAAAGAAAATTTGTTAAACTTTTATTTTTTATTCTCTCTTCCATCATGATGTTGCTGCTTCCCCGGCCACCGCCGCGCCGCCAGGGGAACGGAAAATTTATTGCGTCATATGACATTATATGAAAAATATCAGGCTCGCAATTCAGGAGACATTTTAGGGAAGCCAGGGGAATGGAAAATTTATTGCGGGCAAAAACCGGAAATTTTCAAATTTTATATTTTTTATGGGGTCCTTATATACTATTTTGGGGGGGTCTATTCTCCGTCATTTTTCGTTATCTCTTTTAGTTTGACCAGAAAAATATTGCAAAAAGACCCGCTAAATAGCGTCATTTTTCATTTCTTATTACGCACCTACATACTAAAAGGGACCTGTGTGCCAAATTTCAAGCCTCTACGTTTAGCCATCGTGGAGCTACGTTGATTATCAGTCAGTCAGTATACCAACTGGGCTTTGCGTTTTATAAGTATAGATAGATATATATTATGAGAAATATCAGGCTCGAAATTCAAGAGATATTAGAGCGTCTAATACACTTCATAAGCCAACGATCATACCACGTTGAATACACCAGTTCCCGTTAGATCACTGAAGTTAAGCAACGTCCGGGCGTGGTCAGTACTTGGATGGGTGACCGCTTGGGAACACCACGTATCGTTGGCTCATTTTTCCGGGCCAACCCAGGCTGGTTGGTGGGTAGCTGGTTTGCAAGTTTCCAGCGAATGGAGGGTAAACCCCCCGTCTTGAATGACCAATAGATGTTAAAGAGACGTTAAGCCAAANAAAAAAAAAAAAAAAAAAAAAAAAAAAAAAAAAATACTCTTCATTCATGATGGCGGGATTCAGACACCAATGTAGCAATTACTGACGCTCTCAATGAAGCTCGCAGAAAGCTACATACTTACTGATCTTATAGCACATATTTTTGCTTATATGCGAGGAAAACAAATACACAGGTTGATATGGGAGTCTGCAAATTGGTTGATTTGCGGACTTATACGATCACGTGTATTGGTTTTTCTTTACATATACGAAAAAGTGTTCTAAGCAATGGGATAAGTAAGTATGCGGCTGTCTGTGAGTAACCTTTGAATTTTCCCTGCTTCACCGGCATATCGCTGAAGGGAGCCATAGCCTTTATTATAGGGGGAATAAAATATCACCAGAGGACCTGACCCTAATATTAGGATCAGGCTGTCTACCAAGTCGTCAAAGTGAAATTCCCTGACTTTTCCAGGTTTTTCAGTCTACTTTTCCAGATTTTTCCAGTGTACTTTTTCAAGATTTTGACTCCCCCATCTGACTTCAAAAAACACAATATTGGGGCCCGGGGCCCCCAAAAACTATACAGCAAATTTCCTTCATACCCTAAACATCAAGTATACCAAAATTTTTCCGGAAAAGCATGGCCCGGGGCCCCCAAAAACTATACAGCAAATTTCCTTCATACCCTAAACATCAAGTATACCAAAATTTTTCCGGAAATTTTTGTTCACGCATAAAATTGGCCATTGAGATAAAAAAAACTCAATTTGAAAAATTCCCTGACTTTTGGCGTTTTTTCCTAAATTCCCTGACATTTCCAGTCCCCTAGAATTCCCTGACAATTCCAGGTATTCCAGGATTTCCAGTCTGGTAGACACCCTGTAGGATCCTTAAGGATACAGGTTCTACCAATTATTGATGATTGTCCAAGCCTTAAGATATTTTTTTTTTTTTTTTGCAAACATTAGCTTTGTGTGTCCCTTCTTCCCGTCCGTAAGGAGTCAAGTTGCAGTTTTCTAATGTGACACCTTAATTCAGACCTGAGCCCCTCTTCTATGTACTCTACTCCAGTGTTCCCCAACTGGTGTTCCGAGGAACCAAGAGGTTCCGTGAGTTGATGCCAAGGGTTCCGCGAGAAAATTTGAGAAGTATAATTTTACACTCGATAAAATGATGTTTTGGCGAAAAAGGCCGTCCGCGTTTTATTAACTTTTGTGACAATTTACTTGTGTGAAACTGGCTTTTCAGCCTACTCAAAAACAAAGGACTGATTTCGAAATCAACTAAATGCTGTTCCAGATATGCGTATACAGCTCTCAGGTATCACACCCGACTTTACAGCAATCATGAAAAGATATCAATCATCACATTAGCTCATTTAGTTTTCTGTTTCATAATATTATAATTATTATCATTGTTAACAAACAAAGACTTGTATTTTGTATATTTGAAAAAATTAAAAGTACAAACATATTACAGAAAGTTTGGCAACCTAAATTACGAGTTACTTATTTACGTACTCCTTTTTTTGTAGTCAAAGGCTCAGGGTGTCCACCAAATCGTCAAAGTGAAATTCCCCGACTTTTCCAGGTTTTTCAGTCTACTTTTCCAGATTTTCCAGTGTACTTTTTCAAGATTTTGACTCCCACATCTGACTTCAAAAAACACAATATTGGGGCCCAGGGACCCCAAAAACTATATAGCAAATTTCCTTCATACCCTAAACATGTATACCAAAATTTTTGAGAAAAACGGTAATAAGCGCCGCAGGCGAAATTTTTCGGGAAAAGCATGTTCGCGCATAAAATTAGGCATTAAGATTTGAAAAATTCCTTGACTTTTGCCGTTTTTCCGTGTTTTTTCCTAAATTCTCCTAAAATTACCTAACAATTCCAGGTATTCCAGGATTTCCAGTCTGGTAGACACCCTGAAGGCTATATTTTTTTAATATGACATTGGTATTAGGTATAAAATTATACATGGATGTTTTAAATGAGACGTAAAGGAGAATGAAGAGTTGGAAGTCATAAAAATGCACGGATAAGAAAGTACATTGACAAAGAGGGGTGGGGGGACGTTTAAAAAATTAAAGGTTCCGCAATTGTTTCAATTTTTTAAAAAGGTTCCGTGGAGAAAAGAAGTTGGGAAACACTGCTCTACTCTATTATGTAAGAAAAGTCAAGACGAGACTGTAAAGTAGTGAACAGAGGGGCCGTTGTAGACACTACATGTTACTTTATTTTGTTAATTTTCCTCAAACATTCAAATGAGGAAAATTCTATCATATACGGGCAATTATCTCAGGATCATTATAATTTTAACACTCGCAGACAGCCGCATAATTAGTTATCATATCGTTACACATTTGACTAGCAAAAAAATAGATGATATATTACGGAAAGGAAAAAATATTTGATATATTACATTTCAATTTACGTAAAATCTAAAAATCGATTTTTTTTAGAATAGAGCCCTATATTTGGTATCGACAGTGACGAACTTCTGGGTAGAATATCAAATTTCATGTCTATAGCTCTTTATCATTCTCTTTTTAGAAACGAAAACCGCTAAAAAATGGTGAAAACCGGCCTCGGTTTATATTCGATTGCACTAAAAGTTGGCATTACCGGTGAGAGTAGCATTCTGACAGCCACAATATAGCTTCTACTAAGAGGGCTCAAAAGGGAAAGTCTGGTTTTGACCGTCAAACTTGACATTGTCGGTGAGTGATGGCTCCATTGGACGACGTAATGATTTTCGGAGTGATAACAACCGATATTGAATCGATCATCAACTGTCGATGAGGAGGCAGTTGACAAACGTCGCTGAGACAGCTTAGGGATTGAAATTGACCGACCATTTCCAAATGATCCTTTAGAGAAATCTAAAGGTCCTTTAGGGAAATCGAACTGATCATTTAATCCCTATCGAATGCTAAAATTTCTGCCGCTCTAGAAATAGTCGAGCTGTCTATACTTAAAAAAACGCAAAGCCCAGTTGGTATACTGACTGAATGACTGATAATCAACGTAGTTCCACGATGGCTAAACCTAGAGACTTGAAATTTGGCACACAGATTTGCTTTTAGTGTGTGGGTACGTAATAAGAAAGGGAAAAAATCTAAAGTTCAACTGGAAGCGAGTTACCGCCAAAAATGACGCTTTTTAAAGTTTTAGGAGATAACGGAAAATGGCCGAGAATGGATCCCCTAAATATTAGTATATAAGGACTCCCTAGTTCTAAAATTGGGAAGTACTACTTCGGGATGAGCGGTAATTCAAAAAAAAAGTGTACAGTACAAAATACAATATCCTTGAGAAAAATATTGATTTTTCTAAAAAGGATCAAAATCCACCACAGGCGTAGTAGGTACCACCAAAATTGTTGTTGAATTTCAAACCGTACCGAAGCACGGGCAAACAGCTAAAAAAAATTCATAAAACACAACATTATCCGCTCATAAAACAGAACATTATCCGTTCTCTTGTAATCTGTTCGACTCAGAGTAAATCTTAAGTTCACTTTCACCATTCCATTGAATAAATGTTTTGTTAGGCTTTCAATTTATATATCTACCCTATACAGGGTGATTCAGGTTGTTTGTATCATGGGAATAGGAGTTGTAGAACATGAACAAAGAATCACTTTTTACAGGTGTGACTTTTTTGTTTAGGCCTTAGTTTGGGAGTTATTGCTAAAAATTAAGCTGCATTTATTTAGTTTTACACATTAACTCGCTCCGAATCAATGTAACAAAATGACGGCCATTTGAAATTTTCAAATTTGATCTCGAAAACCACTCCATGTATTTTTAATTTTTTTATATCATTTTTGTAGAAATAAAAAATCTGAAATTTTGCCTTTAGAAACTGGAAATTTCAATTAGCCGCCATTTTGTTACATTGATTCGAAGCGAGTTAATGTGTAAAACTAAATAAATGCAGCTTAAAATTAGCTTTTCAAAACATTTTAATTTTTGAAAATTGGACCATTTTTAAATGAGTTATGAAAGAAAATCACGTTTTTAGCGATAACTCCCAAACAAAGGCCTAAACAAAAAAGTCACACCTGTAAAAAGTGATTCTTTTTTCATATTCTATAACCCCTATTCCCTTGATACAATCACCGTGTATATTACATTTATGATATCTTCTAGTAACTACACAACAAAGCATACCTATACTTGGAATATAATACCCATAGACACAGGAGATATAAAAAAAAAATATGACAAAGTTATTATCACGAGTGATCAATTTCAGTGTAGGAGCAAAGAGGATGATGCCATGGCCGAAAAAAAAGAGGCTGACTTTGGTGGACGAGCACAGAGGCTGATGTGATTGGTCGGAAACAACGAGGTGTAGGGCTTAAATGCACAGAGATTGATGACGGAGAAAATGGACCACTAGTTCAGATTTTACAGGATGTCTACCAGACTGAAAATACTGGAATACCTGGAATTGTCAGGGAATTTAGGAAAAAATGCCAAAAGTCAGGGAATTTTTCAAATTGAATTTTAGAGGAACGGCGCTTATTATCGTTTTCCTCTAAAATTTTGGTATACATGTTTAGGGTATGAAGGAAATTTGCTGTATAGTTTTTGGGTCCCTGGGCCCCAATATTGTGTTTTTTGAAGCCAGATGGGGGAGTAAAAATCTTGAAAAAGTACACTGGAAAATCTGGAAAAGTAGACTGAAAAACCTGGAAAAGTCAGGGAATTTCACTTTGATGATTTGGTAGACACCCTGGCAGAAGGATCGTCCACAATAAAAACCATATGTTTGCGTCAATGGCATACAAATACAGTTTTCTAGATAGCGTTACACAAAGAAACGTTTTTCTAAATGTTTTTGTTTATATCTCATTTGCTGTTTTTACAGAGGACAAAATTACATATTATTCGCTTTTCAATAAAATTCCCTACATTTTTTTTTTGTTTGTAAAATGTTGACATAAAAAACTTGAAGTCTGAAGTTGTCATTTACATTTTAATTACTTTTTTTTTTTTTTTAATTACAAACTATCTTTTTCGCCCGTGCTTCGCTACGGCATATAGCTTGGCGCCTTAGAGGCATTACCCTTCCCATGCTAATAGTATTTTCCTTATTTTTTAAAATAGTGAAAGTAGGCGTGTATGCTGTTGTGTGTATATATATGTATCATGCTATCTCTCTCGCTCCAATGTATTTCTTATGGGGATTGTTTACTTTTTGCGATTTCTACCCCTTAAAATTAAAATTTTGCAAAATCCTTAGTGCACACTTACATGTGGCAACGAAGGCCCCTGCCAAATTTCTGTAGCATTAATAGTTTCAGTTCTACCTCGATCAGACACTCAGGACATTGCCTTTTATAAAGATTCCTTGGTTTTCTTCACATTTTTACACGAACAAGTTCAACTAATTTTTTCGAGTAAACTCAATTCCCGATAAAATGAGATGTATCAATAATGACAATCGAATCATCAGTCAGTCTCCGGCAATCTACGCATCAAGTCAAGATTCGAACCCCAACGTTGAAAAGAACTGTCACACACTATGAGAGGTGGACGAGAACAGAATATGATGAAGTGGCTCGTAACAACAAAGTTGAACTCGGCCAAAAAACGCGGACAGGCTAGACCACAAAGGTTTAAGATAAATACCATATGGCAGAGGATACGTAAACCATCGAGGATCAGATGAATGACAGAAGAATGTGGCTTTAATAAAAAAGAAAAATGTCCAGGCTGTGCATTTCAAAAAAGGTTGAGAATAACCAGTAGTGAAACTCGTTCAAGCAATTGCGAGAAGGACAGATCATATAAACACCAGAGGAAAGGGAAATGTCCTTCAAAATTGATCTATCTCGGTGAAACAGCCAAACAGACAACAAGATGCGTCTAACCAAGGAGGTTCAGAATTAGCAATAATCAAAGGACGCGCCACGCCAACTATCAGAAAGACCTGCACTAAATGACTATTAAAATCAAAGAAAGACCAGATTGGGGGAGCACAGAGGATGTGAACTACCGACGATGAGCGTTCTCACAATGACCGGTTCTACACACCAGAGGACGACCTGAAACGTACACCATCACTGTTCCTGCCAAGGACCATCAGAACATTATCGATTACCTCATATCAACTGATTCTAGCAATATTCCAAACCGGGATGTAATATTTGATTTTAAGGGGGACAATGCTACAGCAGAAACCTGATTCTTGATAAAACTCAGTCGAAAATGGCCATGAAAATGAAAGAATAGAACAAACTTAGAATTCGTTTAAGATCATCTCCCCAACAAAGTCGTGTCTGGTAATCTCAGTAACAACTAAGATAGGTATAACACTTTTTTTTTATGATACTAAATTTTTTTTTACAGTTTTCACATTATCTTGCTACATTATCGATGCGCGCCGGATAGTTACAATGTGTATTGTTTTTTATGTTATTTATATGTTCCACTGTATAATTTCTTGTAATTCAGAGTGATCGAAAAGAATGTAGCCACCGAGGGGAGGAAGCCCTCGGTGGCTTCATTAGGTGGCCAATTCAAATAAAGGTTAAACACTTACTGTTAATGACCCAAATCACGATACAACCTTTTTATGGATCTGATGACGTCAAAGAATAAGATACATACCTGAAATAAAGAAAAACAACACGTTAGGCATTTCGTAAAGAAAATAGGGGAAACACTGAAATAAATATAAAAAACTCTGCCAATGTGACGCATGGGTTTATTATTTTTCTGGCAAAAAAAAAAAAAATTGAGGTGTACCCCTCCCAAAAATTTAAGGGGTCTCGTGACGATTCCAAATCTGGAGCGTAATTAGACCCTAAATTTGACATACCTACCAAATTTGAAGTTTCTGGCTCTTACCATTCTCTTTTTAGACAGGATTAATGAAAACTGCTTTAAAGCGGTAAAAACTGCCAGCGGTATCTATATTTGACTGAACCCAAAAGTTTCGGATCTAGCTGAGAGCCCAAATATGACATATATACAAAATTTCAAATCTCTAGCTCTTACCATTCTCCTTTTAGACAGCAATACTGAAAACCGCTATAAAGCGGCAAAAATCGCCAAGGGTGTATTCGATTGCACACAAAAGTTTCGGGTCAAAATTAGAGCCCAGATGGGACCTATATACCAAATTTCATACAAATCGGTCAACGCTAAGTGGCAACAGTGCCCATCACGGCGTACGGCGGACAAAAAGATTCTTTTTTATTTGATTTTTGGATTCTACGTACCTTGAAACGTACAATATCAAATTATGAGGGGGGGTATTTTTTTTCCGTGACGATTCCAAAGGTTCATTATTGAAAATAATAAACCAAGAACACGTTTAGAACACTAGACTATTTTTAATCGATGATGAATCGAATGATTCGAAACTAGTTTCTTTATAAACAAGTAGCTGTTTCGCCCGTGCTTCGCTACGATTCTTATATTGCTAGTTTTGTTTTTCAAGGACAATGGGAATTGGGGGGGAANGGACAATGGAAATTGGGTGGGGGGGTATTGGTTTGTGTCAACCCTGTGTGTTGCAATCTTTAAAAACCAAGATTTAAACGTTTCGCCAGGCGCATTAGAGGCACGACCATTGTGACTTTTTAGTATTTTCTAAATTTTATTTTACCCGTTTCCGGTTTCGAACCCGTAACTCTGGAATGGCTGGCCATACCTTTGCAGCAAATGTCCTAAAATAAGGACTAAAGGGCCACCTAAAACTTTCTCGCTTTTAGTTGATATGTTGTCGCGGCCAATTTTAAGATATCGGACCGTGACTGTTCGATTTTGGTGAAGAAATTATAAATTTGGCCGTAACTCGAAAACGGCTTGACACATTTTAGTTTTGATAATTTCCCTGGGATCGTAGATCATGATTTTTTTTTTGGGGGGGGGGGTCCATTCCCATAAGTTTGTCACTATCTGCTACCGTTTGGGCTCTGGTATTGAAACAGACAACCCCTCATACATAAATACATAAGTATACACACAAATTTCTGCTTTATATATTGAAGTGATCAACCTGTATATGTAATACTACGAAACATTCTGTAAATAGACCTCGACCCTATCCATTTTTTTTTAATTTCTCCTTCTTTCTTGGAATTCGAGAAGAAGTTATTTTTAGAGTCTTGTAGGAGAGAGGTCGTGGTGAAGGAGGTTTCATTCATTATGAATATGAATGACATAGTATTTGCTCTTTCTCATTACAGAGCATTGTTTTGGATATTTACGTTTTTTTTTTTTTTTTTTTTTTTTTTTTTTTTTTTTTTTTTTTTTTTTTTTTTTTTTTTTT
>CM022883.1:4158777-4174946 GCA_012654025.1 Pachypsylla venusta
GGGGGGGGGGGGGTGATTCCTTTAAGCCAGTACACAATAAACCCATGTCACATTGGCAGTTTTCTGTGTTATGTTCATTCAATTATGACATCAAGTCTTTTATAAAGTTTTACTTTTTCTGTTCTGACACGACTGTGATGAAAGGGGGCTGGAGAAGAGTGCACAAAAACAAAAGAAATCAATCAACCCCAGCAGAGATGTTAATGTGAAAAGTAGAACTTCACTTTTGTCCACCCTTCCATTGACTGGCTTTAGTGTTAGTTCAGAATCAATACATTTTTATTTTCCTCGTCCTTAAAAAGTATTGTGATAAGCTGTAATATTGTAATGAGCTGAAATGTTGGTGTCCAGTTTTCAATGCCACGTTTTAAGGTGCCTACTTGCACACAGTACCCCAAAACCGGATCTAGGTTGCGCCAGTTTGCAACGGAAATCACGTGATAATTCTTTCTCAGCAATAAGTGGAGGAGGACCCCATTAGATGAATACTGAGCAACCGAAATGACAACTATTGTGATGTGAATTTCTTTAAAGGAGTATACTTACTAAGCAGTGACAGTGTTGAGAAGTGATTCCCGCTGACCATTAGCTCACAGTGATGCACTATAGGATGTAGGGTTGCCGCATCGAAAGAAGAATATCAATATTACATATATTGATATTACTGAAAGATTAATATCGATAAGCGATATTGTCGGATGGTCTAATATCGATATAAAATATCGATTATATCGAATATTTAATATCGATTTCCGATAGTATCGATATAAATATATACAGTCTTATCAGCAAGGCAGCGTAATTTCTGACGAAGGTACCCGATTTTTTTGTTTGTTTTGATTTCGATATTATTTTGGATAAAATCGAAATCTTATAATCGATATGATATCGACATTCCTAATGCTCTGTCACGTGTCGGTCTAGTATGAACATCTTCCTTCAACTCCCTGAAGAATATTTTAAGTTTTGCCGGCCGGATGCCGGCCACAGCACTGTCTCAGCTTCATCTGGTTTCATGATGTGTTAATAAAGTGGGAAATGTTTTTGTCCTCCTGATGCGATGGTTGGTTCTTCGCACCAGGACGGTCCAAGAAATAAACTTCAAGGGCAAATATCTTTAGGGACCAGACAGATACTGTTATTTTTTTTCTGGGCAACTAACCTAACTTAAAATAAGATTAATTGAAAGTAGAAGGTTAATTTTCATGATTAAATGGTGGAAAACTTGCTCCAAAAAAAAAAAATAACAGTATCTGTCTGGTACCTACCTTTATTACAAACAGCAATAATAATATCGTTCGATATTAATATCGATTTTATCAATATTCCCAGCCCTAGCTAGGAGAGGTATTTTGGGAACTGAATGGGCTAAATGTGAACAATCAATTTCTGCCTTCACTTATTTTCAGATCAATTTGGGACCAACGATCATACCACGTTGAATACACCAGTTCCCGTCAGATCACTGAAGTTAAGCAACGTCGGGCGTGGTCAGTACCTGCATGGGTGACCGCTTGGGAACACCACGTATCGTTGGCTCTTTTTTCCTGACCAACCCAGGCTGGGGGAGGTCAACGTGGGTAGCTGGTTTGCAAGTTTCCAGCGAATGGAGGGTAAAACCCCCGTCTTGAATGACCAATAAATAAAGACACGTTAAGCCAAATTAAAAAAAAAAAGATCAATTTGGGCGCTTGAACTGCCTTCGCTCCGAATCCCAGTTTTACAAGAGCCTAAAGCAGTCAACCTGTTAAAGTTAGATCACAGGGGACTCCAACAGTTCAACACCAGAGGGTCATCTAACAAGAACGAAGTGGGTGGAGAGTTATGCAAGCAGGACAGCAGAGCGCCACATTGACGGCGAGGTTTTCTTAAACAGAAATCCTTGAGTGAGCCTGGTGCGGCCGATTCTCATTCGGGCGATCACGATGTCTTCCACCCTCGATGAACGGAAGCTAGATGACCATGGTTTTACGTTCGATTTTATGGTCTTCAGTTTATTTTGGTTTTAACAACGAGTAAATAGAGAACTGGAGAATGATCAATACTGATTAACAACGAGTTAATAGAAAAGTAATACGGTAGGAAGAGTAGAAGTGGAGCTGTCTGAATGTAAACTATAGGCTTTATGATTTGAGAATCATGGCACACTGGAGAATGATCAATACTGATTAACAAATTCCTTGAAAATTTCAAGGGAATAAGGTGTGACCATGATAAAATTATTTCATGAGTCAATGATGTGAGTCACAAATGAAGAGATAATAATTTGGAAGCCACGCGAGTAGTAGAATACAATGATGATTGATATGCTATGGCTTGGCATGACATGGCGTACGATGAGGCGTTCTGCTTGTGTATGTCAAAATGTCTAAGGGTGTTCGCAGACAGTCGCATACATACTTAGATAGTGACATATCACACATCTTTGCATATAAGAGAGGAAAAACAAATACATATTTTCTTATGAGAGTCCGCAGATTGCTCGATGAGCGGACTTTAAGATCCGGATTCTCAAAGATCCTCAACTCATAATTCAGAATTGATCCCAACATCCGGGATGAATGTCCACTCTGCCAAAGAAGCCCACAAGATACAAATTATCTGTTCAACTATCCAGCAAACCAAATACCCTAACTCCTGTAAACCTCGAGAGAATAGGACAAAATTAGAACAATTAAGGTCCGGATTCTCTAAGATCCTTAACTCATAATTCAGAATTGATCCCAACATCCAAGATGAATGTACACCCTGCCAAAGAAGCCCACAAGATACAAATTATATGTTTAACTGTCCAGCAAAATCCACTATCAACTCTTGTGGACTTCTGGAATAATCCTGTCCAGGCACCCGAGTTGCTAGACTCTCCCATTGGGTGAGAATATGGAGAGGAGTGTTAGTTTCACAAGAACCCTGTATAAAACTGGATGAATCCTCATTCCCTGACAATGAATACAATTCAAGGTTTAATGAGTACAAATAAAATAGTCATCATTGAATGACTGACGAAAACACCAAAACTGTCAAGGTCAAGAAAACTGCACACAACAACGCACCGCACCTCGTCGCGCTGTTCCGCCTTGCACGCTTCACCAATTATCTCTCTGCTAGTATTGTACTCCTATCCTAACTGAATATGAATTTTGCTTCATCTAATGAATTTACTAGGATGAAAGGCTTATCTGCTGTCTCATACATCTAGCTTCCATCGGACACGATGATGCTACTATTGAGTTAATGAATTAGTCCTTAATTTAGTTTGAAAAATGATTACCAACCATTCAAGTCTTGCGAAGTTCGAAAACAGGATCAGGCAAAATAAAAATTTAAAAATACTAACTCGGCCAGCGTCTATGCTTAGCTAAGGCCAAGAATCCGAGCAAGCCTACAATTTTCGGCAAGGTTTGGACAAACAAGCGGATGGGCCTTTGGTTTGGTTTGTTCCACATGGACATTTGTTGTCGTCTTCTTCTATTCCCCATTTTACAAGATTTGCTTTGCAACTAGCAACACGAGCTCTTAATCGATTCAGTGTTTTCGAGCAAGCCTGCGCAACCTTATGGCGAGGAATATTTGGAATATTTCGTTGTTGTTGTTGTTAACGTTCTAAACGACTCTCACTGTGTCTCCAGGCCAAAAAAGGCGGCCTCTCATCTGTCCATAATATCGACGGCTCTAGAGATCAGTTGGGTTTGATGGATAGTTGAATGATGGATTGTTGCTGGCTGAAAATCCTTGAAGAAGTATCTGGAGCAGCACGGCTGGGATGAACAGCTCCAATGGAGGAAGAACACAGTGAGTTGTCGTCGGAACGGTGTTGATAGTCTTTGGCCGTGCTCGAGGGCACGGGTAGCCTGGTGCGAAGAACAAACCATTTTGAGGGCCAGGAATATTTCGTGGATATCAAGCCTGGGATGTAGCTGTCCTATGCTTGGTCTTCAAGCAACATAATTAGCTATTAAAAAAAACTTGGAAATATTCAGAAAAATGACTTACCTAACGTAGACAACCATATTGTTCGTGATAAGGCGTTTCCATTTTAGAGGCACTCGAATGAAAGATTTCCCCGAAGAAGAAGAACTATTCAAGTCTTCACTTAATTGTTCACTTGACGATAAATTAGATTCTCTTAAAACTTTTCCGTACGCGACAATTCCCGGTAAAACTTTCGACGGTACACTTTCCGATTCTAATGATACTCCCGAACCGGCCGAACACGAGGTCGATGAAGATGACGACTGACTATTTTCACTATCGCCAGCAGGAATTGAGTTCGATTGTGATAAAATCGAAACCGGTGTTTGATTTGAGGATGAAATAAGTTTTTGTCCGTTTGGTAAAATCTGACAAATTTGTGTCGATGATAAAATTGGATGAGGCGTTCCAATATGAGAAGGACCTATTGATGGTTCGACGATATTGTTTTGATTTGTCAAAACTTTGTCTCCACAATTCGGTACTATCTGATGACCAGATACAAATTGTGGAAGATCTCGACGAACTTGTATCGTTGATGGTTGATGTAAAATTTGTTGTTCTACTCCAAAATGATGCGACGAAGGAACTATTTGCTGATGACAACCTGACGATATTAAATGAGACTGTGCTGTGGTTATCTGATTGCCAGATAGATTAGAAGTCTCACTAATACGAGAGTCTTCGTGTTTGGGGATTGATACAACTTGAACACCTTCTTTTAATAAACTTGGCTCCTGCTTTAACAAACCCTCTTGTTGTGGTCCAATATTCTGTTGAAATTGTTTCGGATCAATTGGTTCACTACTTTCTTGCTTCAATTGAGCTTTCTGAAAACTGGTTGTATCTTCTGGTTCAATTTTCACAGGTGTTTTCTGTTGTTGGGATAAAATCTGTTGTTGATATGTCAATTGTGACTGATTTGATGGCGTTACAAGAGAACTTTCTTGTTTTAAATAATGAGACTGATTGGGAAATTGTTGCAATCCTTCACTGATAGGTTCAGATTTAAGCGTTGAATTCTGTTGCGTTATCTGTTGCTGATATGCAATTTGTTGTAAAAAGATCTGTTGTTGAGGTGTAATTTGTCCACTTATGGATTCTGTTGGTTTTTGATTTTGAAAGAAAACCGAATTTATATTTTCCCTTTTCTGTTGCTGTTGGGTTGCTATTAATTGTTGTTGATAAGCAAGTTGCTGTTGAAAGATCACTTGTTGATTTTGTGCTCCTAGATCTTTATTAATATGAACTACATTTTGTTCTGGCTGCTGTTGAAATGGTTGTATTTGTCTTTGTATTAATTCTTGTTGATGTGATTCTGATGATTTTAATTGTGATGAATCAGTTGAAATATTGGATTCAAATTTAGCAATTTGTTGTCCAAGAATTTGTTGCTGATAGGCTATTTGTTGTGCTAAAATTGTTTGATTCGTATGTTGTTGAACAGATTCAAATTCTTGTTTAAGATGTGTTTGATCTGAATTTGTATTTTGATATGCAACTGGTTGATGGTTTAGAGTAGAACTGGTTTCAATATTTGATTCTTGTTTCAATTGTCTTTCGTTTTGTTGTGTTATCAAGTGTTGTTGATAAGCTAATTGCTGCTGAAGAAATGTTTGCTGATTCAAAGAAGATACTTGTTGTGGATTAGAATTTGCTGATGACGTTGATGTTGCTGCTGAATTTTCATTTGAATTTTGTGAATTTAAAAGTTGCTGCTGTTGTTGTTGATAGGCAATTTGTTCTTGAAGATTGGTTTGACCTGCAGGTTGATATCTTTGATGGTGTAATAAATATTGATGGTGATGTTGTTGAGTAACGTTTACTTGTTGAGGAAATTGTCCACTTTGTTGTTGCTGTTGTTGTAAGAGAATTTGTTGTTCTGAAGGAATATTTACACTGTTCTGTTGATTACGACATTGTTGCTCTTGTTGCTGAATTAAATGTTGATTAAACTGTTGTTGAGAAAGTGTTTGTTGTTGTTGCTGTTGAACAAATTGTTGATAATTCAATTGTTGTTGATGAAAATGTTCAATTTGTTGTTGAGAAAGTTGTTGATGTGTTTGACTAAATTGTTGTTGGTGTTGATTTGTATTAACGAGTTGTTGTTGATTTGTATTAACCAGTTGTTGTTGGTGTGGATTCACTAATTGTGATACATTCTGGTTTTCTGTTGCATATTGATGTTGATCTTTAATTTTTGAATTATATTCTCGATTAATAAAATTTGATTCATTACCATTTGGATGTTCATAATCATTAACAGAATTCAATGTGGATTTTGTCATACAATTGTTATTCATTTTTGTTAAGGTGGAAACACATTTATTATCTCCATCTTTACTAATTAATTGATTACTAGGAACACAAATAGTTTTATGTTCTGCCTTTACGGACGATGTTCCTACTAATTGATGACTATTTCCTTTGTTTAATTCATTATTAATTAATATATTTTTATTATTTGTATTTATTTGTTGTTTTAATATCTTATTTGGATTTTGATATGTACGTAAAGGTTTATTAAAATTATTATTAAATATTGGTACTTGATTTACGTTTGAATTGGATGAAGCCATTATTAATTTTATAAATATTTTCGTAGGTTAGTGAAGTCATTCCTTCGTTTATATTATCTATAAATAATGTTGAGATATTGTTTGAGTAAAGATCGAATGATGATGAAATGAGAAATGGGTAACGAATATTTGATGCCTGAAACAGAAGGAATAGAAAAATATTAATATTGGAAATGTGTTTGTAAAATAGAATGGTTAATGTTGGGGTTTCTAGTGAATGAATCACAAATATGTCATATCCATCCCGGCAATTAACAATTCATAGTTCGATCCTGTTTTATTTATCTAAAATTTGCTGGCTTCAAAGGTAGCGTTTTTTTTTTTTTTTTTTTTTTTAATTTGGCTTAACGTCTCTTTAACATCTATTGGCCATTCAAGAAGGGACTTTCACTCTCCATTTGCTGGAAACTTGCAAAATAGCTACCCACATTGACCTCACCCAGCCTGGGTTGGGTGGGAAAATAGCCAGCATTACGAGGGCGCGAAACCACGTGGACACCCACATGGTACAACTTGGCTGGACGTTGCTTAACTTCAGTGATCCAACGGGAACTAGTGTATTCAACGTGCCATAGACGCTGGCTAAAGATAGCATTTTTTAGGATAATTCGAGCATTTCAAACTTTAGTTGAGCCAGCATCTGTGACATGTTTAATACACCAATTCCCGTTATATCACTGAAGCTAAGCAACGTACAGGGAGGTTTTAACAAGTGGGTGTCCCCGTATGTTAGCGTCCTCCTGATGCCAGGTCAAAACCAGTGTGCGTGAGGTCAATGTGGGTAGCTGGTTTGCAAGTTTCCAGCGAATGGAGGGTAAAACCTCCGTCTCGAATGACCAAGGGTAAAACCTCCGTCTCGAATGACCAATAGATGTTAAAGAGACGTTAAGCAAAAAAAAAAGTTTGTCCGCTTTTTTAGCCAATTAGCGTTGGCCGATTAAAATTATATATAGTACCTAAGTAGGTTCGATTTGAGCAAAAACCCAAGGTGTCTTGAATAAAGGAATGTTATTTTTTTGGGTTTGTATATTTTCTCAATTCTAAAATTTGGGGCCTATTATTTGTGATGCCACCTGTACGAGTATTCTATCAAAGTGCTTTCTTTTTACCTTTCTTATTAATTGGTCATGGCCTTTGTTTTGCAACTTTGTCTAATTGTTTGTTACCTGTCTTGTGTGTAAATAAAGGACCTCATCCAATGAAAAAATATACCTATTTATTGTGAATATTCAGGGTGAACATGAAGTCTTCATTATCAGGAACTCTGACCCTGATCACCTAGCCAACCAGTTTTATTAGGTAACGGTTCTAAGCCCGTGTAAATACAAAAGGTTTATTAGTATTATTTCTAATAAGGGCTAAGGTTTCGCTAATAAGCCCCAATTAATATTCAGATTGTTGCCAAGTAGGTAATCAATCAATTTTTTTTTATTGTTAACGTTCTCAACGACTCTCACTGTGTCTCCAGGCCAAGCCAGGCGGCCTCTCCAACTGGATCTGTCCATAATGCTGACGGCTCTAGATTAGTTGGGTTTGATGGATAGTTGCTGGCTGCTCATGACGTAAATCATGAGCAGCCAGCATACATAGACGAAAACGATCAGATACTTCAGGGTTTAGCAAGGATCTATATACAAACTCTTTGAGGAAGTATCTGGAGCAGCACGGCTGGGCCCAACGGAGGAAAAACACAGTGAGTTGTTGTCGGAACGGTGTTGATGGTCTTTTGAATGAATTGGTATTCCTTGTACTGATGCAAAACGCAGTTTTACGCATGAATACTATGTAAAACAAACGAGGGTTACTATGCTAGAAAAAGGTACAGCACAGAACACAAGTTTGTGGTTCTGACGTGGCAGAAGTAAGGAAAGCAACGCCAACCCCAAAAGGTGAAGTTAAGGAAGATGATCAGTACCGTAATAGATATAGCCCAGACATTTAGCCCCCCTTTGGCTTTAGTGACTTTGCAAATAAAATTTCCAGAATTTTTTATTTTCCTGGTCAAGCTTTAACGTCTATAGCACGTTGTATACAAAAGCTCCCATTAGATCACTGAAGTTAAGCAACATCCAGCAAGAGTGTACCATGTGGGTGTTCACGTGGGTTCGTATCCTCGTGATGCTGGCTATTTTTCCGGCCCAACCCAGACTGGATGAGGTCAATGTGGGTAGCTGGTTTGTAAGTTTCAAGCGAATGGAGGGTAATACCCCCCGTCTTGAATTACCAATAGATCTTAAAGAGAGCCCTGACCGTGGACAATTGCAGTTTCTTCACATGGATACTGTGAGAAGCGGGAGCAGGATGCACTGCCAGAGAAGGTTACAGTTAAAGAGGGAAGGCACTGAACAAGCGGTTCTGGCATGGTACAATAATCGATGGCAACGTCACTCCCAAATAGAATTGGGAGAAAGTGAATAAGTTGAAGAAGAAGAGATTATACTTAGATCACTACAATACCCTGTAGTATACGGAATTTTCAGTTTTTGTAAGAAATTCGGGGAAACAGAAGAGCTCTATTGGTCTAGTTTTAGTCTTTTTGTCCACTCTAATTTACAATGTACTTAGGTATATTGTTTGTAATAATTTGTTTTTGTAGGGATATAAAGTATTGTAATTGTTAAATCTTTCTTTTTAACCTACACTTATAAAACGTAAAGCCAGGTTGGTATACTGACTGACATACTGATAATCAAAGTAGCTCTACGATGGCTCAACCTAGAGACTTGACATTTGGCACACAGATTCCATTTATTATTTAAGTCATAATAATTAAGTACCTAGGTATATAAATCAAAATTAAATTCTGTTTCTTTGTGTTATTATGGCACAACTTTGGTGCTCACAGCAGCATTGTAGGATTTTCCAAATATCTATCATCATACAATACAGCCTCAGTAGCTCAGTAGGCTGAGGCGATGGATTCGTAACCAGGAGGCTCAGGCTTCGAATCCAACTCCATCCCCGCCTACTGGATTAGAGCTGACTAGTTTAATCCTTTCATAAGGACATAATCAGATCTAGTCATGACGAGACAATACAACGGGCGAAGACTGATAAAAACATGAAGATATGGGATTTGCCCATTTTTACAAGTTAAGATTTAAAAAGGGATTTCATTAAATTCTTAGGTACTTCCTTCGAACTTCGAACAAGTTATGGATTCGAAGCATGTAAGTACCTTGGTAAAACATCAAATTTAAAAAAAAGTAACCCCAAATTATAAAACTCACAGACCCAACACAGAGATTTATCAATGTTTATTGTCCCAATTTATGATTGTCTTTAAGACAATAATTGTTAGGGCTACTCAATTCTTTACCCTCGTTAGAGCAGTACTAAAATAATAAAAAAAAATAATGGAAAAGGTTTAATTTTAACAAGTCTTAATACACAATGACCTTTTTCTAAACAAAAGATCTATTTTCTTAAAACAATACCTCCTCACAATAAAAAGTAACAAATGAAATTAAATTCATTATCTATTAAGATATCTTAGATTAATGACGTAAGTACACCGTCCCACAATGGTCATTTACGCACTAGAAGGATCATCACAGTTTCAGGTAAGGGCCATTAAAACCTGGCCATAACAGGATCTCTGTGCGCCAATGAGAATGGTTAAATGTCTATGAAAAAAAATTTTGGGCCTTCTGAAGGCTCCGGACATATATCTAAAAGAGACGAAGAAACCATATCTCTGATGATGTCCTCGAAATGAATGAAACTATCCAGGTAGAGGCGGTGTTACTAGCAGACTAAGTAGGCTGGAGTGTAGGGTGGTAAATTTGGGGCCAAATTTTTTTTCTTGCCGAATTAAAATGATTCATATTTATATACCTAAATGGTCCATTCAAATAATTCAACATGTAATATGTTTCCTACCACTTAGATAATAAAGTAATGATAGAGTATTCTATTTATCTTAATTATGGTTTAAGTTGACATTGTACCCCAATTTAACCAAATTATGGAATCGTCACATTAAAACCAATTGGCTGTGAAATCCACAATTTGTCTTAATTTGTATTAATTATGGTTTAAGGCGACACTGTATAATAGGACACCCTGGCTGATTATACAGTAGGGCGTAGGTTCCATGGAATTGTCATCCTCATGAATTTGAGATATTTGCCACTCTTGGAGGACATAAAAGGGGCACGGAATTATAAATATCCAGTCCGGCGTCCTCAGAGTAGCATAAAATGTTACCTAACCCTTCCACCACAATCACTTTCCGTGATGGACACAGATAGTAAATATTTGAGGACTATGAAATGATAACATTAACATAAAAGTCTAACATTATTTTATGATGTTTACAATCTATACAATTACCTGCATGTCTAAAGTTCCTCATAGAAAAGTCTCAAAATTTGTCAAATCCAAGAAATAACATTAATGAATAAAAAAAAAAACACTTATTAAAAAAAACACCAAATTTAATTATTCCTTTAAATATACAAAAATAAACATTAAAACACACCAATCAAAAACAAAATAATAAAAACTTTGATTATTATAAAATATATAACTATTATAGATTTATAAATTAATGCGGTATTGTAAATATTATCACAGATTAAAATGAAGAGAATAATTTATATTACAAAATACCTACAAAACATCTACCTATCAAGATAAAAACGTTTTGTATTCTTTTTTGATTAAAATTAAGATCATAAGATTCTGTTAAGAAATACAAAAATAACTACAGAGAATATTTTACAAGTAATTTTATTTAAAGTTTAAAAGGATTTTATTTTATTGATTAAAACACACGACAAATAAAGAAAGATATTTATATAATCATTAAAAACTAATTAAAGAGAATAAAGATTTTTTTTTTTTTAGAAAAAAAAAAAGAATTACAAGATACACAAATTGACGGACCTTCGACATAAACTAATCCTCAGTAAAAAACTAAAACTAAAGATAGTCAAGTCTGGCGCATAGCGCTCAAAAAGCAAAGATACAAGACGCGATCCTCGCGTCCTTGGAGAGCAGCTGTAAGATTTTACAAATTTATCGCTAGACAGCAGCACAAACAAGGGACTGCCGAAAACGGCACCTGACAGAGAATCCTGGACAAGAAACGAGGGATTTTCAAACACGCGGGATTTTTCCCATTTGCATCTTGCCATTTGCAATATCTCTCCGTCTCTCCGCCCGCTCTTTTGTTTTGTTTTTAACTTTTTATGTTTACTTGCTAGCTTTATTGACATATTTTAACCCTTCTCGACAGGTTAGAAAACGTTTTTACGGCCATGACTTGATGAGCAATCTTGCTTGAGCAGGATACTTTTTGAAGTGATTAAAAAGGGGAAAAATATTAACTTTATCATGAGATTAGAAGTGGGATTTGGGAAAAAAGGATTTTTTCTGTCCAGAATTCTCTGTCATATGCCGCACTCGGGACTACCAGAGGACGCGACGCAAGGCCCGAATGGAGCATCAGTTTTTCCGAATTGGTGCAAGAATTTTTAGGGATCAACTCCGTTTTTTTTACCGGAAAAATAACTCGATCATCAAGGCATGGGCGATCAAAAGGTTTCCTAACCTCGTGGGCTCTGGGGGGGGGGAGAGGAGGTTCGTCTTAACGCTTATATTGATAAAATAAACAAACTTGTTCTTCTCATGAGGTTAGCTGATGTAAATCTTTGAATAACATGTTATTTATAAGTGTTAAAAATATTAACTTTAAAAATATTAAATAAATTAAAACAAAACACTACTTACCAAAAACACTATTTATTACAATTTATGAAGAAACTAGTTTCGAATCATTCAATTCATCATCAGTCTATTCGAGTCTAAAGATGGAGGAGTCAACTTCCATTTTTAGACTCGACTAGTCTGATGATGAATCGAATGATTCGAAATTAGTTTCTTCACAAATTTTAATAAATAGTGTTTTGTTTTAATTCATTTAAAAGTTTTCCGATCCCTAAAAACTATTGCATCAATTCGTCTTAACTGTTTAACTGATGCTCCATTCGGGCTTTGTGCCGAATATACCACCAGATACTCGAGTTAAGATAACTAGGTGTGTCCGTGGACAAAAACGGGCGGAGCCATCCGTTTCACCTCGAATTTTCGGGCACCACATAAACTTTAGCATATTGCTCCATTATTCCGTTAAAACAAGATTTTTTGAGAATACCGCACCTTTCTTGATTGCATCATGCCGTTGAGTAGTAGGTCCTATTTGAAACGCAAAATCGGCCGAAAAATCGCAAACAGTTCAAGATATTGTTCCGAAAATAAATGTATGCACCCTTGGGGGTATATATATATATATATTCGATATCCTTCAACGTTTTGACTAATCAATTAGAATTTCCTAAATTTTATTTTGCCCGATCCCGGATTCGAACTTGTAACTCTGGAATGGTTTGTCAAAATTTAGTAAATTATGTCCTAAATTAAGTATTGAGGAGCCACCTAAAACTTTTTCGTTATGAGTTGATATGCTGTCGCGACAAAATTTAAGATATCGTATCATGACTCTGAATTTGGTAAAAAATCGGAAAATCGGCCAAAAAATCGGAAACTGTTAAAGATATCGTTCTGAAAATAGATATATGCACCCTAGGGTTTATGGAGAATATGAAGAAAAAAATTTGGTAAAAATCGGTTGAGTAGTTTCGGAGGAGTAGGGTAACAAAAGTTTGCAGTTTGTAGGGAGTATAAGGCTACGCTTCGCTCCTCCCAATAAAAAAATCCCATATTTTTTCAAAGACTTTTTTCCCTCTGATTTTTATTTTATACCCTAATTGCCTACCGGGAGTAATTAAGGGTTTCATGATTAGGTACAAAGATGTGTTCAATCGAATCTTTAATTTTGAAGCTGGAAACCTCGGACCCCGGATCATTTAAAATGTATAAAATGGTTGGGTTACGCTCATACTTCCATGCCTTGCTGACAGGAATACTGATTCATGCAAAGTAGTATGGTTACACTATACATGGATCAGTAATCTTGTCCGGCAAAGTTTGCGCTATGAACGTAACCTAACCTAAAATAAAATTTGCAAAAAGTCATCTTGAAGTGGCAGAAAACACTATATCTATATATCGTTACTATAGTCAGCAGCTTTGCTTAATCATGACGTGCGCGCTTCTGCCGATACGCTTGATATTAGGAGACACGGGAAAACTAATAAAATGCCTCAATTGAATTTTTAATTGTCATCACTGGCGGATTAAAACTTTCGCTGCCCCCCCCCCGGGAAATCAGAACTTGCCGCCCCTATTTGGAAAAGAAATGCGATTTTAATCATTTCATTTGTTAGTGCTTACTCATTCCTATTTTGAGACAAGGGAAATAAATACATTAATGAAAAAAACATCAAATGCTCGAAATCTCATTTATTTTATTTCAATTATTACAGCCTAGGTAGGTAGGGTTAAAAACTCACAATTCAATTACTGCACATGAAGTTGCAACATCAAGATGCTCACGCGCGTATATTTGAAAGCTTTACGGCAGTTGGAGTTTGCTATGTATAATGCAAACTGTACAGTATCTTTCTGATTTTCAATCGTGTAAAAAGTGAGAAAATTTATAAACATAGACACTATTTTTATTGCAGCTAAATCAAAAAAAAAATATATTTTTTTTTCTCCATATTTAAGTTGCTCCATATTTTGCCGCCCCTAAATTCTGCCCCCCTAGGCCATGGCATATGTTGCTTGTACGGTAAATTCGCCACTGATTGTCATCATACCTAATACTATTATTGTTGGAAGCTGATAATCACATCATAGCATCAAGAAGCCTGATAAAACACCATCAGTTTAGATGTACTCGGCCCGTGAGGATGTCACCTTTAGGTAATTCCTCACCACCTAAAGTATGATCCTAAAAAATCACTCTCCAGGGCCGTCTTTCACCTATTGGGGGTCATTATTATTTAACAAATTTATATTAGACATCCTATTGGTAACTTTAAAAAACACTACCAGACCTGTAAAGAAAACTGAAATTGTTATTTGTAGATACCTGAAAAAGAGAGAGAAAAAAAATTAGTCGTTGAACTCCTGTAGGCTATAGGGAGCAATTTCTAAAAGACGACTTTTTAAGTACAACTTAAAATTTTTGTAGTTCATATTTTTATTAGCATTATTTATTTTGTTATAGATTTTAATACATTTATCCAAAACTGATTCCCCAAAAATCGTTAATCTGGAGTGTATTAAATCTTTTGCATTCCTCGTGTTGTATGAATGTGCAATTTTAGGTAAAAGATATCCACAAAAGTAACTATTTAAGCATTTAAAGGTTTGTGCTTAAAAATCTATATTATTTGAAGAGGAACCCTTCTAGATTTCAGATGGGCAAAATCGTTAATCACTTCTTCAAAATCTATGCTTTTTAGCACATCAGATTCTATGGACATCAGCGACAAACTGGTTAATCTCTCTATAAGATGTTTGGTAATAAATATTGGTTATCGTTTGGTGATCTGACAGGAACTAGGGACTTTGTATTTGATCTGAGGGGGGCCCCTATCGATCGCGGGGACCTGGGCACTTGCCCAAAGTGCCCACTGGGAAAGAGGCACCCTTCATTCATCATCGTGTTTGATGATTGCCAGAGATGTATCAGACTGCAACTCCAAGTAAATCGTTCCCCAAGCTCAAATATCCAGTGTCAATTCGGGCAAAGCACATAAATTTGGCGACAAAAATGTAAGCGGAACATGTGAGTTTTACATTTTTGAACAGGAGGTACATCAGGGGTTTCTAAACTTTTTGGTACCGCGCCCCCTTTCTTGAAATGAAAGCCTCCCACGCCCCCTCCCCCTTACATTATAAATGAGTATGGGTGTTGCTGAATGCTATCTCATTTAAAACGCTAATGTGTTGCTGAATGCTATCTCATTCAAAACGCTAATGTGTTGCTAAATGCTATCTCATTAAAAACGCTAATGTGTTGCTGAAGACTATCTCATTTAAAACGCTAATGTGTTGCTAAATGCTATCTCATTCTAAACGCTAATGTGTTTCTAAATGCTATCTCATTCAAAACGCTAATGTGTTGCTAAATGCTATCTCATTCTAAACGCTAATGTGTTGCTAAATGCTATCTCATTCAAATTTTCTAAACATCATGTTCAATAAAATCACCTTTGTAAAAAATTGTGTACATTTTTATATTCTAACTAAATGATAATAATTCAACTGGTCTCGCGCCCTCCTTGGCTTGCCTTCACGCCTCCCAAGGGGGGGNCCCCCCCCCCAGTTTGGGACTTCTGGTCTAAAGTAATCCATCTTGCCTGTCAGAGGTTTCCTATTGCTGGCAGTGTTTCTGTTCAGAAATATCTGCAGACCACCAAGGCAGGGAAGCCTCTGGCAACATATCACACAAAGAAAAGATTTAATCAAAATACTTTCGGCGTGATATGTTGTGATTGAAGAAAAACAATCCCTATTACCTTGAAATAGACCGGTAATAGAATGAATACCGCAAAAGAGATCTCTTCGTGCTGTCTATGGTCTCGAGAACATAGCTCATTGCAAAGAGTATTTCATTGATAAAAAAATATTAACATTATATGGTCAGGTAATATTAGATCCCACAAAAAAACACTTCGTGTAAAAAAAGGACGTCAAGAG
>CM022883.1:4184201-4199378 GCA_012654025.1 Pachypsylla venusta
TGCACTTTTCAGAAGCCTATATCTCCGATTTGACTTAACCGATTTTGTTGAAACTTCATATACTTCGTCTCTGAGTTCGCCTCATACGTAGGAAATAATCATTTTTATCCTGAGGTGTGTAGTTTTTCCTCTGGAAGTAGCTGAAATCGGCAATGTAAGCTGTGGCGCATAATATACTCTTGGTAGCTACCGCATTTTTTGACTTGGCGGGGCGGAGCGCTACCGCGCTCCTTAATAATGTGTAGAATTTTAAGACTGAATTCTGATAATTTTACAAGGGATCCCAGTCTTCGGTTCGGGGGGGGAGGGGGGTCATTCCTATCGATTGTTCTATATCTCTTATCGCTTCTAATCGTAATCTATGATTTTTCATAAAAAAATCGGGAAAAAAGAATTTTTTTTGAAATATGATAATTTTTCTGGGGCCCTACCCGGGACTTCCCTTATAGGTAACACTACCAGGTGTGTCCCCGTCAGGGGTAGTGATGACATATCGTTCAAAAATATATCGATGTATCGAATTTTCGATACATCGATTATTCGCCCCTACTTTCCAGTTTCAAATATATCGATATATGAGAAATATATCGCTATATCGGTTTATTCGAAATTACAATTTTACAAAGTGAATTGGTGGAAATGTCGTCCCCACTCTGTACTTAATTCAAATATATCGATATATGAGAAATATATCGCTATATCGGTTTAATCGAAATTAGGATTTTACAAAGTGAATTGGTGGAAATGTCGTCCTCTCTCTGTACTTAAACAAGTAGGATCCCCCTAAAATAGAAAACTTTGAAGAAAAAAAAATGGATAACTTCAAATTTTATCGCTATATTAAGAATATTGAAAAATACCTAAATTAGTGTACATATTAAACGATATATCGTGAAAAATATATCGATATAATATATCGATACATTGGAAGAAAATATATCGATATATATCAATTTGCGATATTATATCGTGCCATCCTTAGTCAGGGGTGACACCCCTGGTAACAATTTTTTTTATATTGGTGATGGCTAATTTTGACACGAGTATCACCCCGAACGAGTCATCCCGAAGGTATAAAACGAGGTGACTTCGTAATTACCGGAAAATCACTTGGTCTCTGAGTGTCGCTGAGATCAAGTGATTTTCCGCCCCCCTATCTACGCTACTGGCGCAACCCATAATCCACTAAATGAAAATAGATGAGACAGCGTCCCCCTCATGGCCGTTGTTGGGTATATTTTGGTTTGTTTATGGGAAGCTGGTTTTCCTATCTTAATATTGTTTAAATTTGATGCAATATATTAATATCTGATGCAATGACTCTTGCATCAGATATTAATACCACACGGGATATGTCTGGAACTTATTATTCAAGCAATATACTGGGTGTGTTTTAGGTCCAACAAAGTATGCGCCTCGGTCCCTGATGCACGGTCGCTGAAGTACATCTCTTAGAAACTCCCATTATCTTTTTGATAACTTTCAGGCGTTGCAGATTATCAATTTGGTTGTGATTTCAACGCTATTAAACCTATGTATTCTTTATTCCCCGACTTTTATGGTTATCGCATTCAACCGGCCATCATCTCTGATTTTGGAGAATTGCATAAAACACTTGGCGAGATGTATGATATTGTGGCTGAAGTTGTGTCCACTGAAATCTATGATTCATTTAGTGATATCAGAAAGTAAGAGATTTTTCTGTTTACATTTAAAAGCTTAAGGAGTAATCTTTTTTTCGGGGGGGGGGGGGGTGTAGAAAAAAAGTTAAATCGCCCTAACTTTGCACTTTGTTATGTAAGCCTTTCCCAAAAAGTATTTTCTGCGTGACATTGAAAAAGAAGCACAGGCTGAGATGATATACACTCGCGTTTAACATTTGATGGCTTATCTCGAAAAAAAATTCGGGGGGGGGCTATAGCCAGCCAGCCCCCCCCCCTTGTGTACGCCCATGGAATATTCACACTAAACAGTGCCGTGACTGGCAAATGATCCGACCAGGAAAACTAAAAATATTTTTCTAAGCTGTTTCTAAGGAACATGTTCATACTAGATCAGGGGTTCTCAACCTTCACAATACGAAATACCACTTGGTATTTTTTCGAATTTTTGGAGTACCACCACCCTGGCGGAAGGGGTTGTACAAAGGGGGAAAAATAACAAATGAGAACATAATTCCACAAAGAAGCTGAAGTTAAAAAATGATCATGCAATGGAACCTGATAAGATGTAAAATAGAGTGGCGGAGTGAGTAGAAAGGTGGGGTTTTGAACCCACTTCCTCTTGTTCCGATGAGATTACGTACTACCTACTCTTACCAGAAACAATTGCTTCAATATCAGGCTGAATATTACTAATTTTTACGCGAATGTCATGGGACACATCTAATTTACTCCTATACTTGTTTTTCAAGTACAACATTTGAGAAAATCCAATTCGCACATATATGTGGTAACAAAGGGTAATAGGGTTTTTAGTTTTTTCTTGTGGAGACTTGGATATTCGATCTTGTTGATTTCCATCCAAAAATCAACTAAAATACTACTAGTGTTGAACATATCTTTCACGGTGCTGTCACTTGTCAGATCAATAAACGATTCTTTATATTCGTCAGCAACGCCTGCATCTGAGTATTCTGCGAACGGATTTCTAATCTACTCTAAGTTACTCGTATTATAAGGTGGAATTTTTTTTACATAATGCATATATTTATTTTATGATATTTTGTGTACAACTGAAAATGGGTTCGCGTACCACCTGAAATGGGTCCGAGTACCACCATTTGAGAACCCATGTACTAGATCGGCACTTGACAGTGACAGTGCATCACTGAGAGCTCACGTTTAGCGAGAATCACTTGACGGCAGCCGGGCACTGAGGGACAGAATCCGTTTTTTTTCCAAATCAACGAATTACCGGAACCGATTAATAAACAGTAAAAACAAGAAAGCAAATTTTGAACATGTTCCGCATAATTCCTTTTGTTTTGAGCATCCCAAGCAATTCAACTGCCAGGAATTTTACAATTACGAGGTCTGGCTATTAAATAACGAGACTGCGCGTCTAGAGTGCGCCCTAGGGGTGCGGAAAAAAACGAGTAGTGCATTGGGTATCTGGAAATTTTCTCCATTCACATACCAAACCACGTTTTCATCACTATAGTATTTGTGCAGTAGCGGTTAGAAACGAACGTGTTTTTTTCTTGTGCCGAAAACCATGTGTGACGAAAAACAGGAGTAACCTAACAATCTCAAATGGGGACAATTCACTATCTCGCGTGTTTTTGAGTGGTGTAAGCGCTTCAGTGAGGGCTGAGAGAGCAATGAAAATGGCGAGCGCCCTGGTCGCCCTGTCACTGTTTCAACTCCGAAAACAGTGCGACTTTTTTTTGTTTCCGAAGATAAAATCTGCTTTGGGACCTAATTTGAGTCGATGGAAGCGTAAAGCAAAAATCGGCAGAGCTCCTAAAGGCCCTCACCAAAAAAGGCTTCTAACAATGCTTCTATCAATGGAAAAAACGTATGGAAATGTGTGCGGCGAGGGAGGGGAGTATATTGAAGGGGATCATTCGAATGTAGAATAATTTTTATAATAAAAACCTTTTTCGTAACCAGTCTCGTTATTTCATAGCCAGACTTCGTATGTAAAAACAAAAAAGGAAAATCTTCGCCTTGTAGAGTCCAGTTCAAAATATAGCTTCAAAACAAAATAATAAAACATAATGTAGTTCTTTTTGTGGGGTTCTTATATACTATTTTGGGGGGGTCTATTCTCGGTCATTTTTCGTTATCTGTTTTAGTTTGCCCAGAAAAAATTGACCCGCTAAATAGCCTCATTTTTGGCGGTAACTTGCTCCCACTTGAATTTTAAATTTTTTCCTTTCTTATCACGCACCTTCATACTAAAAGGAACCTGCGTGCCAAGTTTCAAGTCTCTGCGTTTAGCCATCGTGGAGCTACGTTGATTATCAGTCAGTCAGTATACCAACTGGGCTTTGCGTTTTATAAGTATAGATAAGTATATAGGTATTATAGGTGCATTATATATTTATGTGGTTAGGACGTTTTTACTTCCTGACTTGCTGTTTTTTGTTCAATTTTCCAATTTTTTGACAATAAAAAACAATTCTTCTGAAATGATTAAAAAAATGTGGGTTCTTGTTATTTTTTTTTGGGGGGGGGGGGGGGGGCATGCCTTTGTCCCGGGTAAAAATTGGAAATCCCGTTTGTTTAACATTTTTTCTGATTTGTCCGGTAAATGTGGAATAAAATGTTGGCAAACATTCACTGAATGCTTTTTTACTTTTTTTCCTGTGAAAACACAACAGACTGAGTTAAACAATCAGAAATCAGAAGTTGTCCCGAAATCAATATGAGAAGTCATCACGGAGCTGGTCTACTGGACGGTCATGATATTAATTTTCAATTATTTTATCTGCGACAAATTGCGACTTTTGTTGCTTTTCTTTAGATCTTACTTTGTTCCTTGTGATGTTTTCTTTTAGATTTCAAAGCTTAATTTGTTTCCTGTCATGTTTTCTCCTAAATTTCAAAGGTTCATTTTTTTCCTGTGACGTTTTCTTTTAGATTTCAAAGCTTAATTTGATTCCTTTTAGATTTCAAGATAAATTCAATGAAGGATGGACTGCATCGAACAAAAGGAGAATTGTCCGAAGAATTAAGAATAGCCAATCCAATTATGTGAGAGAAACTTATGAGAAATATCTGCCTAAGTTTAGAAAAAATATTGGAACTACCGGTTTGGTACACCAAGTATTGACAGCCATTGTACAAAACTATAGTATGTATGAGAGAAATGTTTTCATGGCCACTGTGTATATTGATGCGACAGATGATTTTGTGCAGGAACAGAAGTATCTTAATGATATACATGGTACCAGATTTATACACAACCATCTGGTTGGTAAGTCTTTTTTAAATTTGGTTTATTAGGTACCAGACAGATACTATTAATTTTTTTTTGGAGCAAGTTAAAAACTTAAAATCTGGTTTAATATAATTTAAAAGTCTTTTTAAACGTTTTAGGGGTGGGAGATTAATTAATTCACTTTAATTTTAATTTATTTTGAAAAAAAAAAAAAACCTTTTTCTTCCGTATTGAACTATTTGAATATCTATATTGGACTGAAGCAGACATAGTTGTACCAATATGAAAAAAGTCCAGTGCAAGTTTGTTTATTTTATCAATATAAGCGTTAATATGACCCCCCCCNTAAACTTGTTCTTCTCATAAAGTCGCTCCCTAAAAACTCTTGCACCATTCGGAAAAAAGCTAAAATAAATTAAATCGTAGTGATTTTTTTTTTCATGTTACTAACCTGTTAAATAGACAAAAAAAATCTGCATATTTTTTTTAAAAAAACCCAATAAACATTTGATTTCTCTAAAGTTTCGTCGATTTTCAAGCAATAAAATTGTGAATTAATCATTTAAAAGTGAGTTATCTCGTATTTCGCAACATTTAATCGTGAAAATAAACCTTCTACTTTCAATTAATCATATTTTAAGTTAGGTTATAATAATTATAATATAGGAATGTCTTTAGTGACTTTATGACTTTCTTGTTGAAGGAAAGAATTTAAATATTTTTAATTTTCGTCGAATCGACTTTTTCAATTTTAGAACTTTTTCAAATGAAAATATTTTAAAGATCTTATCTTATTTTAAAGATCTTTAAAATATTTTCATTACCATTTCATTCTAAAATTGAAAAAGTCGATTTGACGAAAATTAAAAATATTTAAATTCTTTCCTTCAACAAGAAAATCATAAAGTCACTAAAGACATTCCTATATTATAATTATTATTTGCACTCAGTGCTACCTATTAATTAATTATTTCTTTCTATATTTGAAATCTTTCATTTTATCAAATTACCATGAATTTTATATCTAATTTTGAATACCATCTATCAAATATATCAAAATTAAAAATCACATAGAATTTCTTGAAACCTGCTTGTCCATGAAAGTACCACCAAATGGTATGAGTATCAAATTTCCATTATCGGCAATGCCACCTGAAATTAGGTCAAGTATCCAAATATTCGCTGCTAAAACAAACCTAAAACTTACACAGATTGTATTAAATGAATATATCAAACTTTTAGATCATCATTCCAAAAAATGTTTAAAAAATTATCTAAACATAGATCCTCCGTTATACAATCAAGTAGGTATATAAAATCATTAATTCCGCACTAGATTTACACCTTGAAGACAGTGCCAACAAAAATAGAAAATTATCAAAATTATATAAACAATACTTAAATCTTGGTATTGCTCTACCGAACATATCTATAGATCTTATCAATGAAAGCTCTAAAATTTTGGAACAAAATAAACACAATAAGAGGAACAGCTGTGAAAATGCAAAATCAAATCAGAATAAAGAAAATGAAAGCATGTGTGATAATATTTTAAATATCTCTAATATAACTTTGTCTCCTCATCAACTATCTGTTCTCAGTAAAGGACTAACATTCTGTCTAACACCAAAATTTATTCATTTTAATTTAAGTTAGGTTAGTTGCTCAGAAAAAAATCAATAGTGTCTGTCTGGTCTCGTTTATTATTTTCAATAATGATTCGTCATAAAAAAATAATAATAAATAATGTGCGCAGAATCCAAGAATCTAATAAAAAAATCCGTTTGTCGGCCGTACGCTGTGGTTGACACTTTTGACCACTTAGCGTTGACTGATTTGTATGAAATTTGGTATGTAGGTTCCGTTTGGGGTCTAATTGTGCCCCGAAGTGCAATTGAACATACCGTTGGCGGTTTTTGCCACTTTTTTGCGGTTTTCACTTATACTCTCTATAAAGAGAATTGTAAGAGCTGGAGACTTGAATTTGGTATGTATGTCAGTAGAAACGGGGTCTCAGTAGAAACTGTGCAATCAATTATACTGTTGGCGTTTTTCCGCTTTTTAGCAGTTTTCATTAATCAAGTCTAAAAAGAGAATATTATGCGCTAGAGACTTGAAATTTGGTATGTATATGTCATATTTGGGGTCTCTGTAAGCTTTGAATCTTTTGAGTGCAATCAAAATTAAACATGGCGGTTCGGTTTTACTGCTTTTTAGTTGTTTTAATTAATCCTGTCTAAAAAGAGAATGGTAAGAGTCAGAGACTTGAAATTTTGTATGTATGTCAAATTCGGGGTTTAATTATAACTTTGGGAGTGGGAGGGGGGGTGATTTTTCCAACCAGTTAAATAATAAATCCATGTATTTGTATCACATTTTTATATAGAAATCCAGGCTATAAAATATTAGTGGGAATTAGCTGTTATTAATAACAGGATCAGAGTTTAGCATTAGCACACCTACATTCATTGGAATTTGAGTAAAAACAAAAATGTCCCTGGCTTTTTTTTTTCGTTTATTACGCCACACATGCATCTCTGAAGAGGAAAAATGATCGATACTATTAAACAAAAAAAAAATTAATGGAAACTCTAAACCATCTACAAGGCAATACATCCGGTTCCAAAAAAAAATTAATCGACCATAATATGGAACTCAATCCTTGGACCAAAATATTTTTCTTTTAAAAATGACTTATTTTGAGTATATATAAATTAATAATATGTGTTGAATTCCACTTTCTATTGATTAGAAAAAAACGTTTTTTTGGGTGGTAAAACTATTTTAAAAGATAGAGAACTCACTTTTTTGGGCTTATTCAAAGTGGAGAATATTTCTCTTTCGATTTTCCAAGATGTCTGCTTCTAGACGCTTTGATCCGTTTGTTGATAAAATAGATCACCAATTGCGCAAGCGTGTGATGTCATCAGATCACAGAGAACATGGTCGCGTTTTATCTCGCACTCACGGAGTTGCCACATATACGAAGGGGGAACCAAACAATATGCATTGAAGTGGGCTCTTAGGGACCGCGGGTGGATGTATGAAATATTTTTCCGAAAATATTCCGAGTCGACTTTATCCATAATTTTTATTTTGAGTTTCTATTTCATTCATTTCATTAGCTTTAGCCCCTCAGGTTTGTAATCCCTACATCTCAGCCTCATGGGCTTTTTGTGTATTGGGTGAAGCTTATTTCTCTCTCTAAGGTTCAACTATCTAGAGAGTTTGAGCAGTCTTCTTACCAGATTGTTTTGGACGAGTTCCTCTCAAGGGTTTAGTGACCCGATGATACTCACTCTCCAATTGAGTAGGGCAATGCAATCAAAGATCACATGAGAGTCTGTTTCCTCCTCCTCCCAACATAGTGTACACAATGGGTTTTCCTTAAAGATTCCCATATTGTGTAGGTGTTTTCTGAGACCACAATGTCCCGTTATTAGTCCTGTGACCAGTCTCATTTGTTTCCGACTCAAGCGAAGCAGATCACCAGTTAGAGAATTTGATGGTTCGGCCATCATTTGTTTGCTGTGTCGTTGTCCTGAAGTTTTAGTCCAGTGAAGCCCATAACTCTCACTGATCCTTTGTCTCTCCAAACTGCGTGCTTCAGTTTTGCTGATACTTATTGCCGGTTCAGTATCAATGAAGGGGGTTTCAGACTCCTTAAAGTTTGAGTTTCCAACTTGAACGCTTCGTAAGAAAAATAATAATTAGCAAACGGTAATTATTAATAAACGGTAATTATTAATAATCGGTAATTATTAATAAACGGTAATTATTAATAATCGGTAATAATTAATAAAGGGTAATTAGTAATAAACTGTAATTCATATGTTTCAGGTGTGTTCAAGTTTATTTTTTACAACCAAATTGGCTACGCCATATTTGATCCTACATTAGGATATGTTACACCATTCTATGTGATGGAAGGTTCAACTGAATTTACCAATCTCTCTCCTGCCATGGGTAATGTACAGGGTGACCATAAAATATATCCCTCCCAATCCTGTCATTGGTAAAGTACAGGGTGACCATAATATATATCCCTCCCAATCCTGTCATAGGTAAATTACAGGGTGACCATAAAATACATCCCTCCCAATCCTGTCATAGGTAAAGTATAGGGTGACCATAAAATATATCCCTCCCAATCTTGTCATAGGTAAAGTACAGGGTGACCATAAAATACATCCCTCCCAATCCTGTCATAAGTAAAGTATAGGGTGACCATAAAATATATCCCTCCCAATCTTGTCATAGGTAAAGTACAGGGTGACCATAAAATACATCCCTCCCAATCCTGTCATAAGTAAAGTATAGGGTGACCATAAAATACACCCCTCCCAATCCTGTCATAGGTAAAGTATAGGGTGACCATAAAATACATCCCTCCCCATCCTATTATAGGTAAAGTATAGGGTGACCATAAAATACATCCCTCCCAATCCTGTCAGAGGTAAGGTACAGGATGACCATAAAATACATTCTATTACAGGTAAAGTAATAATAATAATTATACATTTAGGCATTCAAAGAAACCCTCAAAAGGGTCATTTTTGTAACTCCCTTCTTTCGATTCACTTCACTTCACTTGATTTTTACTTTCTCTTCCTATAGAAGATAAAGTATTGTATTCGTGCAGAAATTTTAGACATATTTTGGCCCACAAAATCGTCTGACGGGAACCCAAAGGCCGAAATAAATATCAAATATGTCATTTCTTATTGCTATTGGGCCATATTTTCCATATTTCGGGTCATTTTTGAAGTTTGAAAATATTTGGAGCCATGGGGCCAAAAAAAAAAAAATCCGACGTTCCACGTATGACGTACGTACGGAAACGAGAGCTCTGGGAGCCAAACCGCTCGTCCGATTTTGATGAAATTTGGTACAGGTCATCTTTGGGCAAAAAGCCCGACCACATTTTTTTCAATATCACCCCCAGGGGCGGTCCTAGCCCCCCGAATTTTTGGGTCGGAATCTCTAAAATCCAAAATACATAACCAATTTTGATGAAATTTAAAACCAGTAATTATGGAGTCATTTTATCTAAAATAAATGGTCTCACGAGGGTGTATCCCTGTCAGGGGCGCCAGCAGGGTCCAAACAAGGTCCTTAAATGGAAATCCCTTTTAAAATAAAACAGATCATATAATGGTCAACAGAAAATAGAAATATAACAATAATATCACTAAAAAACTTAAAACTTTTGAAGAGCAACATCTTCATTCGGTGGTAGTCTGATTGAATGATTAAGGAAGAGAAAGTCTAGTACGGTTTTCCTTGCCATTTATTTTTTTTATGAATGACACACTTTCCTGGAATATTGAATTTATTCTAATTCTCTAAAAAAGGTATTACCGAAAAATAAAAAATGACAGCAAATATCGATCCCTCGTATTATGGGTTGTTAACCGATTAATTGGTAAAAAAAAAAAAAGTCGTTATCAATAAAGGACCATTCACACTGAGCATTGACAATGCCGTCACCGGCCATTGATCCGCCCGGCAAAACTAAAAATATTCTTCAGGCAGTTGAAGGAACATGTTTAAAAGAGATCCGCACGTGTCAGTGCACCACTGTGAGCTCACGGTCAGCGGGAATCACTTGCCGGCACTGCACTGTCAGTGCTTAGTGCTGCTTAAATCCATGTTAATCTAAAATATCTAAATTGAACTTTTTTTTTCAGATGGCTTCCGATTCAGAATGTTACCTCATATCATTGGTCAACAGGCTAATGGAGAGGACTTGCTAGTACCATCCTATATCATTCAAAGTGAGAAGTTACCTGAACATAATCCGAATAACATTAGTAATTTGTATTATATTGGACAGCCATTTTGTTTTCCCATGGAAGTTACAGCGAAGAGAAATCTTTTACTACCATATCGGGGGATACACAAGAGGAACTCGAATGGACAATTTACACTTAAGATCACAGTCGATTTACTTCCCTATACAAATGATCCAACTTTCACGTTTTTATTCTTTGCCAGTAGCACACAGAGCTACGTGATCGAAACATTTCACTTTCAAAGATTTTACAAAAATGAGGTAAGTGTATATAAAAAGGGGTGAAAAGAACAAACACGTGACGATTGATACCAACTCCAATTTATTTTTATGGTTCAAATTATGATTTACATAATTTTGCATTTTTTCCAGCAACTAGCCAATTTCACATTAAAAGTTGGTAAATCACCAGAACCGATCAAGACGATTGATAGCTTTCTGTTTTGCAGAAATTTACATAATTTTCAATTTTTCTCTAGGCCAATCCGCTCCGGAGATATTGACCTCCAACCGGTGGTCTGCCAACGGTAGGTTGTTGGAAAATCCCAGAACCGATCGACGTGTTTGATAGCTCTCTGTTTTGCAGAAATTTACATGATTCTAATTTTTTCTCTAGGTCAATCCGCTCCGGAGATATTGACCTCCAACCGGTGGTCTACCAATGGTAGGTTGACGGAAAATCCCAGAACCGATCGATAGCTCTCAGAAGTTTTAAAGTTATTACGTCTAATTGGTGGTGGTGTTCCACCTGATTAGCGATTCTCGTGAATCACATTTCGTAAATACGGCGTACGTTAAGTGACCATAACGGATTTTTTTTTTTTTATTAGATTTTTGGATTCAACGTACCTTGTGAAATGTGAGGGCCCATTTACACTGCCCGAGTATTCATCGCAAACAGATGTGACGAACGAGTATTCTTTCGAGGCTCAGGCAGTGTAAACAGTCGCCGCGAGCCGATCATGTTCGAAGCGAATGCTCGTTCATGCTCGAGCCTGATCTCGAGTAACTGATCGTCAGAAAATCGTTGCTCGAAAGTTTTCGACGTGCTCGTCGAAAACTTTCGAGCAACGATCACGAATGCTCGTGTATGTTCAGGCAGTGTAAATGGGCCTTAAAATATCAAATTTTGAGGGAGGGGGTGAGGGGTAGTTCTTTTTTTCTTGACAATTCCAAAGGTTCATTAAAATTATAAACCAAAACTAAAAAAGGATTGATAATCGATCTCCGACGAATTTTATTGCACGCCAGCTGGTTATCTATCTATAATAATGAAACTCAATGTAACGATAAATATATGTATGTATGTATGTGTGTGTGTATGCATCACTAATTGTTTAGCCAAAACCGTAAGAGATATCGAAAAATTGATGAGAATGGACCCTCCCCCCGAAACCATAGGGTAAAACCCCAGAAAAAATATCAGAATAAAAAATGTCGAACCGTTTTCGAGTTATAGCCGATTTTTCGATTTTTGATATCTTAAATTTTGTCGCGACAACATAACAACTGAAAGCGAGAAAGTTAGGTGGGCTTTTTAACCTTTTTTGAAGAAAAAATGATCACATAATCACAATGAGAGTATAAGCCCAACATTTGAGGACGCATAACGCGCCTTCGTGTGCTCTTTCATGAAAATCAAGTGAGATTGAAGCTCAACGTATGAGCACGCATAACGCGCCTCCGTGTGCTCTTTCATGAAAATCAAATGAGATTAAAGCTCAACATTTTACGACGCATAGCGCGCCGCCGTATGCTCTTTCATGAAAATCAAGTGAGATGTTGTATTACTTTTAAAACTTTATTTTCAGTAAAAATTGTTTTACTTTATTTTCAGTCACAATTGATTTACATCACTATTTTTTTACTTTATTTTCAGTCACAATTGTTTTACTTTATTTTCAGTCACAATTGTTTTACTTTATTTTCAGTCCAATTGTTTTACTTTATTTTCAATCACAATTGTTTTACTTTATTTTTAGTCACAATTGATTTATTTTATTTTCAGTCACAATTGTTTTACTTTATTTTCAGTCTGATTTCGTTGATCTTGCTCTGAAGGAAGTACCCGACATGACGGACACTCAATGTAAATATATTAAAACTGCAATCTCAAGTATTAGGCATGTTCTCGTTGATAAGGATTTTATTGAATTGTACGGAGCCTTCATTGATGAAATGATTTCCTCTTCCAGTAATGAGCCGATTGGACGTGAATCAGTTTGATCTTCTTAGAAACACAAAATTACACAATGCTAATCATTTTACAAACTAGCCAAGTGTATCGATATCCCAACCGCTCCGCCCCGCCAAGTCAAAAGAAAGCGGTAGCTATCAAGAGTATAACCTCCTCAGGCCCAAGCGTAAAAAGTGCTTTGTAGTGCTAGACGCCCGATGTATACATCTGTGTAGCGCCCCAAGCCCGCGCAAGTTTATGTTTCATTCACTCTTATCAAAAAATAAATCTCTGCGCCAAATGAAAATTTCAAAATGTAAACAAAACAAAATGATTGAAAACAAAATTCTCTGGTCAGTAAAATTAAAACTTCGAAATTTTTATTTTTCTCTGTGTTAGGATAAGCGACTAAGTTTAAAATTCAAAGTGCACAGGTTTGCACCTCGAGCGTCGGCCACTACAAAATAGATTTGCCAGCCGGGCACCGGGCACTATAAAATAAAAGTACACGGGTGTGCACATCGGGTCTGAGGAGAATTATACGCCACAGCTTACATTGCCGATTTAAGCAACTTCCCGAGGAAGAACTACACACTTCAGGATAAAAATGATGGTTTCCAACAAAATCCATTAAGTCAAATCGGAAATATAGGCTTTTCAAAAGCACACTTTTTTTCTCATCGTCTGCTGCTGCTTCTTTTTCTTTCATGCTGACGCACCTACAGCCAGTTTTGATGAACGATAGCTCATTTTTTTTTCTCGTGAGTGGCAGACGTGCCTTTTTAGGGCTTAAGGAAATTTGGGGCTTAAGGATCCATTGAGAGACAATATAAGTTGCCCCTCAGTGGGTCCTTTAAACCCAAATTTCCAAAAACCTTCAAAATTTGGGGTATACGAGTATACATATATTTTTTTTTGAATTTGGCTTAAATTTGAATTTGGCTTAGAGACGTTAAGCTTACAAACCAGCTACCCACATTGATTTCGTCGCATATCAATGTAATATTATTTTACCATTCAAATATTTATACCGTGTGTAACACATTGATTAATGATAGTTGATGATAGATTGTTTTTTTTTTAATTTTGACTAAAAAAAATTCTTTCGTGAATCTGAAAGTTCAGAATGAAAGAAAAGAAAATTCTTTGCGCTCTCAAGGAAATCATTGGGTGGAACTTGGTTCGGCTGAGGTACATTTTGAAATTTACTAATAACTTGATGTATATTATTAAAAGAATATGTATTTACCCTATTGCCAAGGGGGGGTTTGGCGGGGCATTTTTACAGGACGGAGTGGTATTTTTGGGGGGATTATACTTATTTAAGATCTCTGTCCTTTTACCATTATTACATATTTTCTCGCTACAAAATGTTATGAGATCCCCCTAAAAATACTACTGCGTGCTATAAAAATTCCCCGCCATGTCATCACCCCCAAAAAAGATATGAAATCTATTTTGCGCCCCGCTATGCACTCTTCCTTACATCGAAATACCTAATGGGTTTAAATTCCGATCCCACCCCAAAAAAGGTCCGCGCGGGGAAGGAAATCCTTCGGATACCTTAGCCGTCCTGAGAGGAATGCGGTACACCAAAGTTGACCTCCAGTGCACACCACCCCAGCAGGCGAAAACCAGGGTTATGTGGAACCATCCGCGCCTTCCAATGTCACTTCCCCAGATCCTCCAGTGCACACCACCGCAGCAGGCGAAAACCAGGGTTATGTGGAACCATCCGTGCCTTCCAATGTCACTATCGCTTGTGCGAAAGTGGACACCACACACCATAATGAAACCTTTATTATATCTCCAAGATCCATCGCCGTTGCGAAAGTGGACACCATAATGAAACCTTTATTATATCACCAAGATCTATCGCCCGTGAGAAAGTGGACACCATAATGAAACCTTTATTATATCGCCAAGATCTATCTCCCGTGCAAAAGAGGACACCATAATGAAACCTTTATTATATCACCAAGATCTATCGCCCGTGAGAAAGTGGACACCATAATAAAACCTTTATTATATCGCCAAGATCTATCGCCCGTGCAAAAGAGGACACCATAATGAAACCTTTATTATATCACCAAGATCTATCGCTCGTGCGAAAGTGGACACCATAATGAAACCTTTATTATATCACCAAGATCTATCGCACGTGCGAAAGTGGACACCATAATGAAACCTTTATTATATCACCAAGATCTATCGCCCGTGCGAAAGTGGACACCATAATGAAACCTTTATTATATCACCAAGATCTATCGCACGTGCGAAAGTGGACACCATAATGAAACCTTTATTATATCACCAAGAT
>CM022883.1:4217230-4237365 GCA_012654025.1 Pachypsylla venusta
GGTATATTCAATTACCACCAAAAGCTTCTTTTGCCGTTCATGGCATAAAACTGACGTACATACCAAATTTCAAGTCTCTAACACTTGCCGTTCTTGAGATATCTTGTCCACAGACAGACACACACACGGACCAATGGCTGAAACTCGAGATTCGGGTTCTGGGGACCCCAAACGTGTTTTGGCATTGAAAACTCGACATCGAAAATTTCAGCCCATTACAATACTTTCCTTTTTATAAGATAAGGAATGTAGAAAAAAATCTTCGTAACTTTGCACTTTGTTATGTAAGTATCCCAAAAAGTGTTTTCTGCGTGACATTGAAAAAGAAGCATAGGGTTAGATGATATACACTCGCCGCACTAGCGTTTCACATTTGAAGGCTTAACCCGAAAAAAAATTTCGGGGGGGGCTATAGCCGGCCAGCCCCCCCTTGTGTAGGCCCCTGAATTATCCTATTGGAATTGGTAGACCTAATACAAGATGATCACGACGCCAAATAAGGGAGAAAGTCTTATGTCTCCACTTTCTAGGATAGTACATATCAGTGCAGGGGGAAAAACGTGTAATTCAAAATCCCTACGTGATGGTTTACATTTTTGGAATCAACGCTGGAAAATCTATGATAATAAAACTCAATGTAACGATGTATCACTATAATAATTGTTTAGCCAAAACGGTAAGTCCAGCCCTTTTCGAGTTACGGCCGATTTTTCGATTTTTGTAAGGGAAATCATAGAATACCTACTATTAGTAGGGTAACGGTCATGCATCTAAGGATACAGGCGTTGAGCTAGTATAAATTTAAAATATTAGGTTCTAGTGACGATTCCAAATCTGGGGCGTAATTAGACCCTAAATTTGACATACCTACTAAATTTGAAGTATCTAGCTCTTACCATATCTTTTATACAGGATTAATGAAAACCGCTTTAAAGCGGTATAAACCACGAGCGGTATATTTGATTGAACCCAAAAGTTTTGGAGCTAGCTGAAACCCCAAATATGACATACATACAAACTTTCAAATCTCCAGCTCTTACCATTCTCCTTTTAGACAGAAATACTGAAAACCGCTAAAAAGCGGCAAAAATCGCCAAGGGTGTATTCGATTGCACCCAAATTTTCGGGGCACAATTAGAGCCCAAATGGGACCTATATATCATTCCATCCAAATCGTTCAACGCTAAGTGGCAAAAGTGCGCATCACGGCTTACGGCGGACGGCGGACAAACGGATTTTTTTTTATTCGATTTTTGGATTCTACGTACCTTGAAACGTATAATATAAATTTTGAAGAGGGGGTATTTTTTTTTCAGTGACGATTCATTATTAATAATAATAAGCAAAAAGTTTCAATTTGTGAATCTGAAATAGATATTCCAGGCGTTCACATAAGTGTAGATTGAATTGTGAACTGAGTTGGGTCTCAGTTCTCAGTTTGTAGATTCGATTTTTTTTTTTTAAATCCATACTAATATATAAATGCGAAAGTAACTCTGTCTGTCTGTCTGTATGTATGTATGTATGTATGTTACGCTTTCACGCTTAAACCACTGAACCGATTTTGATGAAATTTGGTATGGAGATAGAATAAACTTTAGGAAAGGACATAGGCTACTTTTTATTCCGAAAAAAAAGGGGGTTGGAACTATAAACGGCCATGCCTCTAAGGCGCCAAGCGAAGCGGGCGTATTCTGCTAGTAATATTATAATATTGATTTATCTATAGGTACATAGGTATTAATACATTATAGACGGATGAATTATGAACGTTTTATTCCAAGTGGAAACACGTTGTTTTTTTTGTCGCAGATGACAAAAAAAAAACGTTAAATGGGAACGAGGCGATATTATATAGGTATTCATGCCGTCCTGATTTATTTCAGTTTCCTCTTCTCAAAGACAACGTCCATGGAGAAGAATCCAATGTATTTACTAATGCAATCGGTGATACTCTGACTATAGAAATTTCCGATGATATTGTTCGTACCAAACATGATCTAATTCAAATATTAAATGGCGATATAAATGCCGCAGAATCTCTTGCAAAGGCTGTACATACAGAACCAATCGTACCTCTAAGTGGTAAAGCATTTGACAATCTTCCAAATATAGATGTCACAGAAGATAAGTATGGAATTTGGATTGACCCAATTGGTAAGTGCCAAGGACAATTTCATAACTTTGTGGCCTAAGCTAGATAAAGAAGGAAAATAAAAAACCCACCGAGTCTTATTTTTTAACATCCTTGAATCCACACTCCAATACATTATTCAATTTACATCTTTTGATTAACATCTCTATATTCGTCTATAATTAGTATCCTTACAGTCAAAAGACTCTAAAACGGGCGACCTGATCTCTCCTTCGTTTCATTGCCTTTCAAATCTCAGACTTGAAAATAAATAACAGTCGCTAGGGGCCACGTCTGTACTGGGGAGGGGGGAGGGGTGAGATATCCCAGTAAAGCCACACTCTTCAGCAGCCTTTGCAGTGACGACGGAGTGGACAGGGGCGTTGTCATTGAGGAGCCAAACACATCGTAAAAATGTGCTCGGAACCTAATCAAATATGACCTGTCAAAATTAAAATAATCAAAATATTCAGCACCACAATACCTTAACCCTTTGTTGGTCTGACCCCGAGGTTTTGTAATTTGGAACCACCCCCGAAACTATCTTTTGCTTCCAAAATAACGAAAGACTTAGAAGAACACAGTTTTTTTTTTTTATATAAATCCCTAACCTAATTCGCTGACAATAAAGGGATGCGATATTGGGAATCTTATACAAATACAGCCCTCTTTTAATCCTGAAGATATTTGTCTAGCTATAGCCTGAAAAACTAGGGATGGGATTTTCGACTCACGTAGGTGAGTCAACATGACTCGACTCGACTCACCAATATGCGTCGACTCCCGATCTCGACTCTTATCGAGCGACAATTTTCAAAAACACCTTTTTTGATCAGAAAGACATAATAAAACCAATTGACAGAAAGGGCATCTACCAAATAAACTTCCCCAACTTCGGTGAATACATTAAAAAGACATCACAATCAATCGTCACCAGAATAAAAGAACAGTTTCCTTCAGTAAACAACAAACACCCGGAAAAATAGTTCTCCCTTTATAGAAGAACACAGTTTTTTTTTTTTTATAAATCCCTAACCTAATTCGCTGACAATAAAGGGATGCGATATTGGGAATCTTATACAAATACAGCCCTCTTTTAATCCTGAAGATATTTGTCTAGCTATAGCCTGAAAAACTAGGGATGGGATTTTCGACTCACGTAGGTGAGTCAACATGACTCGACTCGACTCACCAATATGCGTCGACTCCCGATCTCGACTCTTATCGAGCGACAATTTTCAAAAACACCTTTTTTGATCAGAAAGACATAATAAAACCAATTGACAGAAAGGGCATCTACCAAATAAACTTCCCCAACTTCGGTGAATACATTAAAAAGACATCACAATCAATCGTCACCAGAATAAAAGAACAGTTTCCTTCAGTAAACAACAAACACCCGGAAAAATAGTTCTCCCTTTATAGAAGAACACAGTTTTTTTTTTTTTATAANGGAAGAACCCAGAAAAGTTGATACGCACAGGAGAACATCTTGAGATAACGCCTATGGGCGTCATACGCATTGGTGAAGAACTCCCAAAAATTCATACGCATGGAACGAGTTAACCCTTTGTTGGTCTGACCCCGAGGTTTTGTAATTTCGAACCACCCTCGAAACTATCTTTTGCTTCCAAAATAACGAAAGACTTAGAAGAACACACTTTTTTTTTATATATAAATCCCTAACCTAATTCGCTGACAATAGAGGCGATAATGGGAATCTTATACAAATACAGCTCTCTTTTAATCCTGAAGATATTTGTCTAGCTATAGCCTGAAAAACTAGGGATGGGATTTTCGACTCACGTAGGTGAGTCGACATGATCGACTCGACTCACCAATATGAGTCGACTCTCAATCTCGACTCTTATCGAGTGACAATTTTCAAAAACACCTTTTTTGATCAGAAAGACATAATAAAACTAATTGACAAAAGGGGCATACCAAATAAACTTCCCCAACTTCGGTGAATACATTAAAAAGACATCACAATCAATCGTCACCAGAATAAAAGAGCAGTTTCCTTCAGTAAACAACAAACACAGGGAAAAATATTTCTCCCTTTATTATCTTTATCAGTCAGCAAAAAAAAAGCTACTCGTAAGTCGAGTCGTGAGTCGACTCATGATCGACTCGTGGATGACTAGCTCATCCCTATAAAAAACAATTAAGGGAGACGAGAATGGGAATCTCCTATAAATACAGTCCACTTTTTGACCGGAATAATTTGTCTATCTACAACCAAACAAAGACCTCAATCCAGTGGTATGGAGATTATGTTAGATATTAGATTCAACCCCAAACTACAGTGAGAATTACCCATAAACTAGACACACCCTCCCTTCTCTTCCCCGTTGTCAGCCGTGACCCAAAATTGTTAAGTTGGGGATTGACTTTAAGAGATGTGAACACCGAACAGATACAACTATTTTGGTTAATTGGTTCCATTCAATAAATAATAATGGGTACAACTGTGGAACAATATTTTTCTATTTCAGATTCGACTGCAGAATATATTCACGGAAATTTATCTTGTGCTCTTGTTTTGATTGGTGTGTTCAATAAATCCACTGGTTGCCCATTGTTAGGAGTTGTTAATCAACCTTTCAACGAACAAATTGGTGAAGAAAAAAATGCTTGGAAAGGTCAAATTTATTGGGGAGTATGTTTGGAGCAAGTGAAACTATATTCGGAATTAACAATGCAAGAATTCAAAAGAGAATCATTGGTAAGTTGTTTGCAATATCTACTTATTGTTAAACATTCACCGAAAATTGGAAAATTCTAAATTTCGAGACTTTCGAATATGATTCGGGGTAAAATTTTGTAAACAGTCTACGCACCATTACCCAGGGCCGCAGACAGAAAATCCGGGCTGGGGGGAAACATTTTACGTGCCCCTCTATTATTCTTTCATCTAAAATTACTGTATGGGCAGTAACAATAGTAAAAGTAGGCAATTCACTTAGTTGATGTGAATAGGCGTGTACGCTTCTTCTTGACAACAAACAACTCGATTATCAGATGTTAATGTTTACGAAATATACCAATATTTATGATTGCTGAACAAGATGAAAGGTCGCACTATATTTTAAAATCAGTGTCCTGCAATATTAGCAATATTTTGTTTCATATTAGCCTATCACTAAACTTCTGATTTTGTGTGTTTGAAATTTTTTCAAAACTTTTATTTATTATTCAGAAAAGAACTTGAAAATTTTCATTATGATAGTTTTCTCATTGGGCCTCTAGAAAACCCGGGCCTGGGGGATTCCCCCCGTTCCACCCTACCTCTCGTCGAGCCTGCTTCTATGTTTTCAGAAGTGTGGAGCAATTACTGGCGCTGTGTCTAAAATAACTGAATGTAAAATAACTGAATGTTAGGTGTGTCGCTGGTGATAATTAATGATAAGTGTTGATAGTGGTTTTGGAACAGGAGCTTTTTTTTTGGTGATCTATTCAAAAGTTTTATAATTGAAAACATTATCGGATTTTTTAGGAGAATGAAACAGTTTGACAGGAAATACTTGTAGGTATATGATAATATGTATAGGTAGTTTAACCATCTTATACTTCGGGCCATATTATAAAACTACACTCAAGTGTGAGTTGTTACTCCGACTACAAATTAGCGAAGTGGGCACTCGCACTAGTAAAAATTCTGTTTTTATTTTATAATAAAATTACTTGTATTTTTTTTTTTTNTTTTATTTTTTTTGGTCAGAACATTTTTTAAAATACAAATCAGACACTCAAGAGGTAGTGAATACTCCAACTCGCACTCAAGTGGAGTTTTATAATATGGCCCTTAATTTTGGTTTATTAGGAACAAGATTTAATCGTTTCGCCGGGGGCCTTAGAGGCATGGCAATTCTGACTTTTTAGTATTTTCTATATTTTATTTTGCTCGTTCCCGGTTTCGAACTTGTAACTCTGGAATGTCTGGTCACTGGTCACACCTTAGGAGAAAATGCACTGAAATAAGGACTAAACCGCCACCTAAAACTTTTTAGCTTTGAGTTGATATGTTGTCACTACAAAATTTAAAATATCGGACAGTGACTTTCCGATTTTGGTGAAGAAATTAGATATTTGTCCGTAACTCGAAAAAGGCTTGATATATTTCTGATAATTTTCGTGGGGTCGTAGACAATGATTTTTTTTTGAGGAGGGGGGGGGNTTGTCGCTACAAAATTTAAAATATCGGACAGTGACTTTCCGAATTTGGTGAAGAAATTAGATATTTGTCCGTAACTCGAAAGAGGCTTGATATATTTCTGATAATTTTCCTGGGGTCGTAGACAATGATTTTTTTTGAGGAGGGGGGGGGTCCATTCCCATAAATTTTTCGTTATCTGCTACTCTTTGGTCTGTGGTATTGTAACCCCTACCACATAAAAAATCACCACGAAAAAAAAAACATCCTCAAAAATCCTGTTTGTCCACCTTTTTGTCAACGCTAAGTGGCAAAAGTGCCAATCATGGATCGTGGCGTACGGCGGAGAAACGATTTTTTCATGACGCAAAATATCATATATAGAGGTGGGGTGATTTTTTTTCGTGACGATTTACCTTATTGAAATTAATAAATCAAAATCTGATATTCTTGTATTTTCCCATTGTTTTCAGAAAATTGTTTTAAGTTCAAGTGAAAGTTCTAAAATTCGAGACTGTCTACTGGACAATGGTTACGACGTTCTAGCACTGCCAGGAGCCGGCTATAAACTTCTCTCTGTGATACTCAATAGATGTGATTTGTATATATGTTCTAAGGGTAGTACATTCCTATGGGACACTCTTGCATGTCATTCAATACTGAAATGTTTCAATGGAAATATAATCGAATGCCATGTTGAAAGAAAAGAATTGAAATATAATCATTTTGAACATAAATGCAATAGACGAGGAATTATTGCCTACAGAAATCAACACCATTTGGAGGAGGTTATGAGTAAAATACAGCATTTGTTGGAAACCTAAATACTTAGGAACAAATATTAGTCAAGTATGTCATTGATATGGGAGAAAATAACTAAAATAATGACAATTTTGAAGATATATCCAATGGAAAAGGAATTATAGCCTACTGAAATGATCACCATTTGGAGGAAGTTATGAGTAAAATACAACATTTGTTGGAAACCTAAAAATTTAGGACCAAATATTAGTCAAGTATGTCATTGAGATGGGAGAAAATAACTAAACTAATGACAATTTTGAAGATAAATGTAATAGACAAGGAGTTATTGCCTACAGAAATGAACACCATTTGGAGGAAGTTATGAGTAAAATACAACATTTGTTGGAAACCTAAAAATTTAGGAACAAATATTAGTCAAGTACGTCATTGAGATGGGAGAAAATAACTAAAATAATGACAATTTTGAAGATAAATGCAATAAACAAGGAGTTATTGCCTACTGAAATGAACACCATTTGGAGGAAGTTATGAATAAAATACAACATTTGTTGGAAACCTAAAAATTCATCATAGCTTTACGGCCGTGGGGCTGTATTTGTTGGAAACCTAACAATTCGCCATGAGAGTTCTTGATACTAAAGAAAACTTGCGGATAATGCAGTAGCTTCTCCTTGCTTTCTGCTTGAGTCGCCTTTTACGACCGGCATGGACTTGGGTGTATTCTTTTTAAGTAACCCTATCCACAGGGGATCTAGGAAGGATGATGCAGTAGCTTCTCCTTGAATTCTGCATGGGTAATAGAAAGATATCGTTTCTAACCCTGTCCTTAGTCGCCTTTTACGACCGGCATGTACTTGGTTGCCTTGGAAGTATTATTTATAAGTCCCCCCTAATAATATGGATGGTAATAAGTTTACATTTATTAATTCAATTATTATTTTTTCTGATATTCATTGAAGCATAAGCAGATAAGCACGTTTGCTGACAATTATACCGCTTCCATTGCATAAGTCAATTGACGTAAGGTTACCTTGAAATGTATCTTGAAGATAAGCAGGTATCATCCTGGGAAAATAATATCTATCAGAAATTAAAATCTAATTAGATAGTGGGGGAGTGCCTGCACATTGCTGACACCTGATTCGTTGGAGAGGGATATTCATCAGTAATTAGATATTCAGCGTCTATCACACGTTGAATATGTCGCCGTAAACTTGTAGACTCAGTAATTTTATAAAATTCCTAGGGATTTAGTAAAATCACGGAAAAAATGATAGGTCAGGTTACAAAATCCTTATCAGTAAACTTGTCGAAAATCCTCGCGTTCGTCTATTTTCCGTGATTTTACTAAATCCTAGGAATTTTATAAAATACACCAGTTCCCATATAGTTCGGGAGCTGGCTATCCATATCCATAAGGACTAAAAGTGCATCGGCGGGGTAATGTCAAAGCCCGCTTTCTTGGTTGCCAGACCGGAACGTTTAGAGACCCGTCAAAAGGAGAAATTGGGATAAAATTTACCTCATGAGGGACACGAAAAATCAAATGACAGACCTCCTGTATTCAAAAATGTGTCGGAAGAAACGATACTCGGTCTGGTAACCAATAAAATCGGGTTTTTACACTACCACGCCGATGCACTTCCAGCCCTCGGTTATTTTTTTTGCCCCTTATAAGGTAAGATACGGTAGCGGCACAAACAGGTGTCGCTACCTAGGCTACTTAAGCTAGCCAAAGCAAATCCCAATGGGAAACTATTGCTAGAGAGGTAAAGTACGGATAGCCAGCTCTCGAACTAATGAGATCACTGAAGTAAAGCTACATTCAGTGATGCTTTACTTGTTGGATGACTACATATTAAGATGTCAGCTATACACGTATTTTTAGGTTTCCAGGAAATGGGGAGAGTAAAACGCACGTCTTGAAAGACCTCAGATGTTAAAGAGATGTTAAGCTAAAGGAATCATCATCATAGATTAAAAAGCCGTGGGCTGCTTTGCAACAACTCGCCAAGAGTTGACGATACTAAGAATCCTTACGGATAATGCAGTAGCTTATCCCTGCTTTCTGCATGGGGAATGGAAAAAATATCGTTTTCGACCCCTCCCTTCGTCGCCTTTTACGACTGGCATGGACTTGAGTGCCTTGGAAGTATTCTTTTTATGTCCCCCTATCCACAGGGGACTAAAAGAATATTAAGAAAGGAAAAAAACAGCAAATAGATTGGACGTCTTACAGCTAAGGTAGCCTTCGTTTGCATATAAGTCAACATCAAAATCCCTCTCTACATAAACACTTCAAGGTTCAAGGTTCCAGAATGAATATAGGTACATATATATTTCTTTTGTATTTATTGTCAACTCAGATCGATAATAAAATATTTTTTTTATCTATTAATATTATAAATGCGGAAGTGTCCTTCTTTCATGCTGCAATGGACCAAATGATCCAAGCGATTCTTTTCATAGTGATGGTTAACGGGCCTCAGAATGATCTATTATGTACTACATTAATTGTATCGCGGTATAAGAGGTCATGAAAAGGCAAAGTCAGAGGTTTAAAATTTGGAGTATTTTTTAGCATACAATTATAAATAAAAAACACTTTAAAATAGATTTTGGTCCATTATTTTCAATCCGTAGAATCTATTTTCAAGGTTTCAATTTGCGGAAGATTTGAAGTTTCTGGTTCTGGTAAGGTATCTAAGAGTGTAACTGGTTTATAGAGGCTATTTCTTTAGAACATGTTTTTTATTGGATTTCCGTTATTTTACAATTTGACTATCTTCTTGAATCAGGGGAGAATGCAAGGAAGATTTTTTGCGGGGGGTGGGGGGGACAGGAAAATAAAATAGGTACTTATAATAATGAGTGTCGAAAAAATAGTGATTCGCAATTCTAAATAAATAAATCAGAAATTTTTGTGTGCTAATTGCTTATAAATATGTGGTAGGGGTTGCCCAATACTACAGCACCAAGGGTAGCAGATAGCGAAAAATTTATGGGAATAGACGGGGGTAAACGATACAAAAATCATGGTCCACGACCCAGGAAATTTATCAGAACTAAATTATTATGTAAATCCTTTTTCGAGTTACGACCAAATATCTAATTTATTGATCAAATTTGTTAAGTCACGGTCTTGTCAGGACAACAAATCAACTCAAAGCGAGAAAGTTTTAGGTCTCCTTTCATTCCCCAGTGTAGAACATAGATTGCTAAATTCTCACTAATCTCATCATCAGATGTACGGAATTACAGATGTCTTCGATCAACCTGCTCAGAAGAATAAACTGGTCATGTATAATGAAGATCTTTATAATATTTATGGTCAAGAGAAGATATAGAGCCATATTATAAAACTCCACTTGAGTGCGAGTTACAGTGGTCACTACCACTTGAGTGTCTTGATTTGTATTTTAAAAAATATTTTGACAAAAAAAATACATGTGCATATATTTTTATTTTTTTTTAATTTGGCTTAACGTCGCTTTAACATCTATTGGTCATTTGAGGATAAAACCCCCGTCTTGAATGTCTAATATATAGATGTTAAAGAGACGTTAAGCCAAATTAAAAAAAAAGACCTTAAATTGGACATACCAAATTTCAAGTCTGGTTATCACCATTCTCTCTTTAGACAGCAATAACGAAAACCGCTAAAAAGCAGCAAAAATCTGCTGAGGATATATTCGATTGCACCCAAAAGTTTCTGAGCACATTAAGACCCCAAACGAGACCTATATATAAAATTTCATCCACATCGGTCAACGCTAAGTGGCAAAAATGCTCATCAACGCGGATTTTTCGATTTTTGACCGAATTCAACCGGTCACGGTCCAATATCTTCCGGGCCAACCCAGGCTAGGTGAGGTCAATGTGGGTAGCTGGTTTGCAAGTTTCCAGCGAATAGAGGGTAAAAACTCCGTCTTGAATGACCAATAGATGTTAAAGAGACGTTAAGCCAAATTAAAAAAAAAAAAAAATACAAAGCAGACACCTTCTATGGACCTTAATATCATTTTACCTGACGGAGTATACCAATTCAATCCAATTATCATATTATGTATTTTATTTCAACTGCGAAATTTCATTCCACCTCAGTAGACCTCACTTCGTTCAGTCAATAGCGCAGACACCTACATAATACATTTTCTATCTACTTGGGATTGTTACAGCTCGTAGATTTACAAGAATAGATTTCAAATTAGGTCCCTATCCACTTACATCAGATAATGTTACCTATTATAAGCCATTTTAAATTGCTATTCTGTGTCACTGCGCACAGGACAAAACCACTAGAAGTAAAAAGTACAACCACAAATCTGGTATCAAATAAAACTTAACGACCAAAATGGTGTCATATATTCCGAGTAATACTCTAAGGGTGTTCCAACAAGAAGGGCCGATGTTGAATGCGTACGTCCTCAAGATGGCCTGTTTTCTCGGGAGGACTCGTTATGGAACGCCCCATAATAGGGACATTAAAAGCTTTTCTGTTAACAACCTGTTTCTACCATTTTTTAAACATGAATCTATATATACAACAGGGGTGCCCAACCTTTAAGTCTCTGGCTCTTACCATTCTCTTTTAAGACAGGATTAATGAAAACCACTTTAAAGCGCTAAAAACCGCCAGCGGTATATTTGATTGAACCCAAAAGTTTTGGAGCTAGCTGAGACCCCGAATATGACATACATACAAAATTTTAAATCTCTAGCTCTTACCATTCTCCTTTTAGACAGCGATACTGAAAAAAGCTAAAAAGCCGCAAAAATCGCCAAGGGTGTATTCGATTGCACCCACAAGTTTCAGGGCACAATTAGAGCCTAGATGGGACCTATATACCAAATCGGTCAACGCTAAGTGGCAAAAGTGCCCATCACGGCGTGCAGCGGACAAACGGATTTTTTTTATTCGATTTTTGGATTCTACGTACCTTGAAACGTATAATATCAAATTTTGAGGGGGGGTATTTTTTTTTCCGTGACGATTCCGAAGGTTCATTATTGAAAATAATAAACCAAGCTAGACTCTTGAAGATTTTTACCAGGCGAAAATGGCTGAGGCATTTTCTACCACCTAACCCTTAGAGCTCTATTTTTATGTAGTCAAGTACACAAAAACATCCTGCCTTTGCTGGGGATTGAACCCACGCCCTCCTGTTTACCAGGCGAGCGCTTAACCACTGAAAACATGCAATGGTGATACATCATGATGATGACACATCATCTAACGATTTTTTTGTCGTCACGATTTCCGAAGACAAGACGCTATGTCAAAATTCAACGTGACGATTTTTCCCATCGTACATAGAAAAACGTTCGTAATGGGACCACTCTAATTTAAATGCATGTGTCACACGGCAAGAAAATCGTGAAATGCTGGTGGAAAAGGTGTAGCAGTGTTGAGAATCCTGCTCTAGAGTTGACAGGATACCAAAATTACTATCTGGTTTGTAAATAATGCTTCCCCTTTTTTTGATACCATGTGTATAAAATTTGTGTTACTATAGGCCAAACTAGGATCAAACCAATTGTGGGAAAGTTGAGTTTTGGTTCACATTGAGAAGCTGGTTTGTATAGTTTGGCTATTTCATTTAGTTTGCCTGCAATGTGGTTAAGTTCTTGTTCAATACTGACAACAGATTCCGATACAACTAGAAATTCATTGAGAGCATTGCTGGATAATTCGATTGAGCTTGTGTTCATTGATGTTGGCATAGATTGAACTGGTTGTAGTTTTGATTGGTGGTGTTGAACTGGTTGTATATCTGATTGATATTGTTGAGATATGTTTGTATGAATTTGATCTGGAACGAAAACAGTGTAAATGTTATAAATTAGAGTGCCTCGCCGCGTCTGTCTATCGGTCTGTTCGCGATAAACTCAAAAACTACTGAACGAATTTTCATAATTGGAATGACCAATAGATGAAAAAAATCTTGGGAACCGCTGCTTTACATGAACCCCTCTCGAAATAAAATCTTTAGATGGACCCCCCCCCAAATATAGATACGGGCCTGGTCGATAGTGACTATTTGTGATGTTAAAACTAGACCTAACTTCGTTCGGACAACAGCAAGAATCACAAAAGAAGCAGCATTATTATGAATTATCTTAAAACAAGTCTGAGGTGGAGACTCCAATAGAAAATAGAACTGTGAAAATGATAAGAAATAAGGTTAGGACTGATAAATAAACAGTGATAACACACATTGACTGTAAATTGTTATAAGTACAATGAGAACATAAAATAAAATATTTGAATCAAGCAATACAAGAATAAACAATACAAGAAACAGCAACAAATAATAGGTGAAGATTTGAATGGTGCGTAGATGTTTCTTGAGATAGTGATAACACACATTGACTGTAAATTGTTATAAGTACAATGAGAACATAAAATAAAATATCTGAATCAAGCAATACAAGAAACAGCAACAAATAATAGATTAGTTTTCTCTTTCCCTTGAAGAATGAATTTTCTCCGAAAATTTCTGTTTTGCGTAGATGTTTTCTGGGACCATAAAGTCCTGTTATTAATCCAGTAGTTAGTTTAAATTGTTTTCGACAATTCTTGGGCGTAAATTATCAAGATAGCCTCAGTAGCACAGTTGGGAGAGGCGGTAGATTCGTAATGAGGAGGCTATTGGTTCGAGCATGAACATATTAAGATTTAACAACACCAAGGGTAACGACATTGTGACTAGCATATTAGCTTAACACAACTAAATTCCTTTTACCAAGATTCTCCCTCACATGCTCACGCACTGAACATGACATTTACGAGAGAACCTAGCGGTGTTTTCACATCCTCTACAGACTGAGGTTTTCTAATTTTGCAACAACTTTTCCAATAATTGTTCTCTCACTTGGTCGATTGTCCAAGATTCTCCCTCACATGCTCACGCACTGGACACGACATTTACGAGAGAACCTAGTGGTGTTTTCACATCCTCTACAGACTGAGGTTTTCTAATTTTGCAACAACTTTTCCAATAATTGTTCTCTCACTTGGTCGATTGTCCAAGATTCTCCCTCACATGCTCACGCACTGGACTCGACATTTACGAGAGAACCTAGTGGTGTTTTCACATCCTCTATAGACTGAGGTTTTCTAATTTTGCAACAACAGTTCCAATAATTGTTCTCTCACTTGGTCGGTTGTCCAAGATTCTCCCTCACATGCTCACGCACTGAACACGACATTTACGAGCACCTACTGGTGTTTTCACGTCCTCTACACTCTACAGGTTTTCTAATTTTGAAAGAACTTTTCTCTCATTTGCAAGACCGTACCCAGGCGGTGTCTGTGTCTAGGGGGGTCAAGACCCCCCCTCCAATTTCAATTATTTTTTTAAAAATGAAAATACTCTACTTTGCACGTAACTTAAAAAAAAAAAGCAGCTGCAGCAACATAACAACGAAAACAACATCACCTTCCATTATCAGGTGTTAGTCCTGGCTTGGCTGTCAATGCTTCGGACCCCACCCCCCACCGAAATAAATCTTGGGAACGACCCTCCTCACTTGGTCGGTTGTACAATATTATCCCGAATTGCACGATAGTAATTTTTGTTTGATTAACCATTTCGGTAGTACGCGGCAAAAGTGCAAATACAATCATCTTGTGTAAGTATGTGTTTACTGAGATCACAATGTCTTATCGAGGTGCCAAGATTCTTCCTAATCTCACCAACCGAACCGCATTTACAAGCACCTAGTAGTGTTTTCATATCCTCTATACAGGGTTTGCACTTTCTAGTTGTCCCATATAGGATTTTACATGTAAATTTCGACTTATGGCTGGCATATCCTCCCAGTTTGTCAGAAAATAGAGTGGTTTTTGGTGTAATTTTTAACCAGGATTCCAATGAAATTATCACGAAAATCGGACTTACGGTTCTGGACTTAGAACCGGTTCCTTCATAGAATAGTGGTTAATACTTTTGATAATTTGGGGAAAAAAAATGTATTCAGAAACTAACTATTTTGACATTGAAATCTCCTCAATTATCAGAAACTATGTTGCCTAAAATAACAGAGACGTACATACCTAGTATTAATACAAGGGACATGGGTTCGAGTCTATTTTGTGACATACTGGGAGGATATGTCAGCCATAAGTCGAAATTTACATGTAAAATCCTATGGGACAACTAGAAAGTGCAAACCCTGTATACCTAGTTTTTCATATTTTACGACAATTTTCCCTGTAGATTCCCATATAATATACTACATGTTGTCAATTAAAACCTTCAAACATTTTTTCTAACATAAACCACATCTCATAACATTCAAGTCAAACTTCCACAAGGTAATAAATCAATTTTGATTTTCTCATTAAATTTTTCAATATAAAAAAGGCATAATCTCTTTTGATGGGAAAAAGATCATAATTAGTCATTAGTAGTTATAGTCATGTATTTTTATAAGTTTATTTAGCCATGAAATGCACGTAAAGATGGCATGAAACATGAATGGAATAGATTTATTATTTTCTTGTGTTGTGATGTTCGAGATATGAACATGAGTAATATACTGCGTGTCCCAAAAGTCCGAGACCATTTGAATATCTTTTGGACGGCTTTATGTTTGAAATTTTTAAAATTTTGCACGGCATTATATCCCAAATTAAACAACTTCACTTGATGGTGTAACAAATTTTTCAGGGGCGGGTCCCATGTTGCCCCAGTGGGTCCAACTTTTGTTTTTTAAATGCGAACCCCTATCTTGTGATACAATTTCAGAAAGACAATAAAATTAGAAGTACTGTGCAGAAAAATTTACACGTCTAGCGTGTTTAGTTTCAAAATGGCGGCCATTTGAAATTTCCAAGATATGACTTCCAAGAGTGCCTAAAACTAGGCGAATTTTTTGCAATGGGATATTGAATGATTGCATAGGACACCAATATTGAGGAACATGCTTTTCGAACATAATTCGCCTTGTTTTAGACACTCTTGGAAGTCATATCTTAGAAAATTCAAATGGCTACAATTTGGAAACCTAATACGCTAGAGGTGTAAATTTTTCCAGTTTGGAAACCAAACACGCTAGACGTGTAAATTTTTCCAAGACTTCCAAGAGTGTCAAAAACTAGGCGAATTATTTCTAAAATTAGGCGAAGTATCTAAAACTAGGCGAATTATTTCTAAAAGTAAGCGAAGTATCTAAAACTAGGCGAATTATTTCTAAAAGTAGGCGAAGTATCTAAAACTAGCGAATTATGTCTAGAAAAGCAGGTTCCAAAACATTCCAAGAGTGTTTAAAAGTCTCTAAACTGGTGATGATGAGTTACAGTTTACAATATTACACTGGACNACTGGTGATGATGAGTTACAGTTTACAATATTACACCCCCCCCCCCCTGGGGTACGGCCTTGTTCTAGATATTTGAAAATTATACTATTTTGGGCGTACTATCAGTACCACAATAGTGCATGAGTACGTAAACCCTAATTAATATATAGTACAAATACTGTAATTATAGTACGTCTGGTAACAATGCGATAAATACGAGTAGACACATCCTGTCTGACGAAATGTACCATAAAAGTAGTAATTTACATTGGTAGGCGGAGTGACTCATCAAAAATTATAAAGAGGATATTCGACATCCGAAAACAAGGTCCAAAAATGAAAGCAGTGTAGCTTCCCAACCACTTCGTGCACTTAAACTCATAAAAAAGCTTTCCCCCCAAAATAAGGGCAAATCGGAAATCTATTATGAATATAGAGGATTTTCAAACTAGCGCGCGTATAGCTTTTGTTAAATCGGACAAGCCATTATGAATATAAAGGGTGTTCCAACATGCGCACGTATAACTTTTGTTAAATCGGACCAGACATTATGAATATGGGGGGTGTTCCAACATGCGCACTTATAACTTTTATTAAATTGGACAAGACATTATAAATATATAGAGGGCGTTCCAACATGCGCGCGTATAATTTTTGGACCGCCGAGAGAAAATACGGGCCCGGTACTAAAAAATCACGGGCCCCTTTACTAAAATGAAAAAAATCTCAAAGGCCCCTGCAGCCGCCCGTCATCCCCCTCTCGGTGGTCCTGATTGTAGTCTCAAAAAACATCTACACCACATAGAAATCTTCAGGGAAAATCCATTGCGTACATTATGTGGGGAAAAAGAGAAAACAACCTAATATCAGGGTACTAAACCTAAGAAAAGAACTCGTTCAAAATAGCCAAGCAAGAAGACTGATCAAACTCTTTGAGTACTCTTAGCTAGAGAGAATCAACTTAAAAATTAATTATAAAAATTCCAAACCCCATAAGAATGAAGCTGTTCAAATTTCCGAGAGAGCTAAAACATGGCTCGCAGGACGCAGGAATTGCCATGTTTTCTCCCTCGACAATTTTGATCGCGGGTTATCATAGGATAAAATGGAGTTGAGGTGTATTTGTAAGAATGCTAAACAGTAATGCGTAGGTTCAAATTCATGGAATTTCATCCGCATGACATGAATTTAAGATTGCCAATATTGGAGGACATTGTAGGGGTATTATCAACATCTAGTCCGGCGTCCTAAAAGTAGCTAGCCAAGCGTTCCACAATCATCGCATTCCGCGAAGGACAATTGACATGGAAGTTCCCCAGTATTGGTTAAAAAAAACTAATATTGGTATCTCCTATAATTCAAATAGAAATATTATTGAGGATGTTTGTAGTCATTTTGAAATATAAGAATTTCTAATTAATTTTGTATCGACTACAATTAAATTGATGAGTCACTACAATTAAATTGATGAGTCACTACAATTAAATTGATGAGTAGTGAACTAGAAGATGTCGTAACAGACGAAAGCGCTCGTGACTCATCAATTTAATTGTAGTCGATACAAAATTAATTAGAAATTCTTATATCTCCTATAATAGCTTACCTGATGGTGCTACTATATTTTCACTGCTTACTCCATCCCCATTTTGTTCTCCCACAATTCTACTTCTAATTTCAGTCTTATCATTTATCAAGTCTTTATCTCTGTTAACTTTAACATAATATCTACTCTGTTTACTTTCATATACGTCATCACTATCTTCATCAACTATGACGTCATTGTCATTCATTGTTCGTATACGTTTTCTTTTTCTATCTCCATACACCTCATCATTTTCATCACGTGATGTTTTCAATACTTTATTCTTTAAATCAACTAATTTTTTTGATCCTGCATTGTCAAATAGTTTATCCATAGTTGGTCCTAATAGTAAATCAATATCTTCGTTGTTAATAGATTCATAAAGTGTTCCCAATGATCTGATCATTTCTTCTACATTATTTCCATAGGTTGTTTTTTCAACAATATTAACAAATTCATTGATGTAACATTTCATTGCTTCTTCTTTTGACATATTCCCTGGAAATAATAACAACATTTAGAATCATTATCATCAATCTTTTTTTTTTTTTAATTTGGCTTAACGTCTTTTTAACTTCTATTGGTCATTCAAAACGGAGGTTTCACTCTCCATTCCCTAGAAACTTGCAAACCAGCGACCCACATTGACCTCACCCAGCCTGGGTTGGGCCGGAAAAATAGCCAGCATCACAAGGGCGCGAACCCACGTTTACACCCACATGGAACAACCTCGCTGGACTGGAGTCGACTCATATTGAGGAGTCGAGTCGAGCGAGTCGACTCATATTGAGGAGTCGAGTCGAGCGAGTCGACTCATGTAAGTGAGTCGAAAATCCCATCCCTAGTCCACGGTGAAATGAATCTGTGTGGTGACAACTCACATATTAATTGTTTGTTAAGGATACAAGATAGCACTCTCGTTTTGTTTTTCTTGGCATAGACAAACTATGCAACACATTTTGATTAAGATAAACTTTTTATACAAGAAAACACTTGGAAGATAAGTAAATGGAAAAAAAATCTATTTCTAAAAAAAAAAAATTGACAATGTCAAATTTTTTGTGGCTAAAAACCAACTTTCGATTTTTAAATAAAAACCCCTATTTTTTATTTCATATTCAAATTTTACGTCGAATTCTACACACAGCCGACTCCTCACTCGATACTTTGATCAAACGGATCTCTGATAAATCATAAATTTTTCTTCCGAAGAAAAGTGATAAAACCAAGAGTGTAATACATCAAATCAGTCGAGTTGTTTATTCTGAATCTCGTAGTACCATTGGTTTTTTCATGTTTTACACTTTTTATACCCAAGGAGGGTAAAATTTCATTTAGGTGACACACGAAATGTTAACATCAACAAAAAATGAAATTTTACCCTACTTGTGATACTTAAAAAGGGCTATTGAGAGAACTTAAAAAAGGAGAATATTTTTCATCATTTTCACAAGCAGACAGAACTCAGGACAAACATACAAAAAGCTGGACCTGATCTGCCAAAGCCGGGCGTTCAGATTCCCAGACAATATTACTAATGCTATACTTGTAATTTATATAGGCAGTATCGCTCTACATACATTATAAATACATGCCTTAACACAAATAACAATACATAAATTTTCATTTTTAATACCACTACAAGATTAGTAGATAATATTAACATTAAATTTATTCTGAATATAGGCTTCAAGTTTATGGAAATTCTGAATAAAATCTAGAAGTTATCGATTGTAATTATTTTCTAGTCCAAACAGGATATCAGGTATAGCTGTTTCATATCTCAGAATGAACTTGAAACTAATAAAAAAAAATATATACGCTTGGAAAAGCAAATTATGAGAAAAACAAGAATCTCATGGACACGTGGAACGTACTGCCTATAATATTGCTGAGAGCGATGACGCATTCAGAGCCTACACGAGAGACGATGGATTCAGATTTAAATGGTATTGAGATAATTGGTATCAAAGCAGAGATAGTTAGAGTTGAATGTTGAATCTAGTCTAGATACAAACAGCGTGAAGTAGCATTGACAAAGAAACAAAGCAGACATAGATTAAACAATGAATCACTAGTCAGCGATGATCGAGCTATTTTGTGTCAATATTTTTAAATAGCATTGAAGTAGACACTCAAACCATTCAAAAAGAAAAAAGAGTTGAACATTAAATTAATGTCCCGCATTCACA